>QQSS02215149.1:0-11122 GCA_003687565.2 Craspedacusta sowerbii
ATATATATATATATATATATACATATATATATATATATATATATATATATATGCAGATAAATCAAATACATCAGTTCGAGCATGATAGAAATATAATCACAATAAAAATAGATCAATTCAAGTTAGCCTTCCCTCTGAAACTGTTTATTTAGTTTCATCTTTTGTTATGCTTGTACTGATGTATTTGATTTATTTGCATTTATAACTGATCTTAACTATTTTCTGTTTATATATAATATTATATATTGCTCTCCATTATGGGATCTATTTCTGTACTAATCACATACGTAAGGCTCACCGTATTATAAGGCGCTTGCTAAAACAGTCAGTCTTCTAAAAGCTGAAGGTACCGGAAGCACAAATTTAACTTTAGTTTAAAGTTTAACTTGAATCTACGTTTTAACAGTGCACTCGCAATTTTTGATTATCAATCTTCTTCAAGAAATCCGCCATAGCTCTCATCTTTTGTTTATGAATTGACTATGGATTGAAATCTGTGCTATCTGTTGATCAAGCTTTTCCTCTTCCATCTCATCATTGTGGGAGTCAGTACCGTTGCCTGGTGACTGATCAGTAATTATGCTCACTGTCACGAAGCCTGCGACGGCTCTGAAACAGGTATTTTCGTCCAGGCATTCACAGGTTTGCAGTTTAAGCGAAGGTGCGTTTGCTGTCCTTAATCCATCGCTCCCACCCCGATTGCAATCTTAATAAAAACGCCATGTGTTTGAAAGCATCCAGCGGCTGGACTTCTTTTGTTATTCCTCCCGAATGAATGATGTCAAACTCCGAAGTCATTTGTAGATCGTAATTTTGGAAAACACAGATATCAGAGATATAGGTCTATAATTGCTCATTATTGCTGGGTCGTCTGCTTTGAATAAAGGAAGTACTCTTGCTATCTTCAGGTCTACAGGTAACACAGAGAGTTCATATTATAGTTTGAACGCCTGCAGAAGGGGAATTAATAATTCATCTGAGACACGTTTTATCACATCAACATTGAAATCATCCCAGCCTGGGCACTAATTCATTTTTTGGGAGTGGATTGCGTATGCTATATCTGCCCTAGTTATTTCTCAAATATTGAATACGAACGGAGCTGGTTCTATGAACATTTTAAAGTGTTTACTGGCTGGTAAGGTCTGTGCGAAGTCAGATCCCATGCTTGCAAAGTATTTGTTAAATTTTCTAGCCATGTCATTTTTCGATGTAACATCCTCTCCATTAATTATAAGTATGGGGGCAAAGCATTGTCAATCTTGGTTTTATGATCTATCGCCTTTTTAAGGAGGTTCCGTGACTTTCTGAGGTCATATCGATGCTTAATTAACAATTTTGAGTTGTAGTTTTTCTTCGCTATCTGCATTTGCCGCTCAATTTGTCGTTTGCACTGTTTGTACTTTGCTTCCTTCATGTATGTTTTACATTTAGGAATTTATTTTATAGCTTTTGTGTTTTCGTGACATTTTTAAGAGATCCTTATTCATTCACTTATTAATGATTGTCTTAGTTTTGTTTCCAAATGGTGATCCATCCTGTCGCTTTACGTAGACCTCTGTCAGTCACTGTCTATCTTTCTTCTTTTAGTCTCTCTTTGTATGGTTCTCGGGAATGTCATTTTAGTGGTGGGGTCTTGAATCATGTTAGCGATGTTGCTGAGCTGAATCTACCGCATTTCTTGTGGAAGATGACCAGCTTTTCCAAGGCATTTCTTGCTCCACGGCAGATCTAGCGCGGATTGAGAAATGGCGCCCCTTCGACGCTCATAACGACGCTTGCTTTAGTCGTTATTAGAGCGCTGTGCGTCTTATATGAAGGTTTTTGATCGGCTTTCGCGGCCAGTGAACGCAGTGCGCGTGTTATGTCCCTGGTTTAACGGAAAATCAGTTTATGGCAAAACTTTACCGACTTTGAAACTCAGTGCACACGAATAGCGCACGAGATTATGGCGCACGATCAGTTTTCGCTTATAATTCTTAGTTGTGCTTTAATACGGTAATACGATATATACATGCGCCACATGCATAAAATACTTTCTGAACACCAAGCCCGCTCTCCACTTACTGGGAAGCTGGTCAAAGGTCAATGCAGCACGGCTGTTCGAGATCATACGCTGACTTGTAATACTGCTATAGCATCTTCCGACTTTGTCATCCTCTCTAGGGACAGTTGCAGCTTGTGTCTTAAAATTAAGGAAAGTATCTTTATTAAGAAGGATTGTCCTAATTTGAATATCCAGGGGCAATCATATCCTTTGAAACTATTTAAATAGCATTATACTTTGTTATGCTTCTTGTTAAGTTTGTTTATTATTCTTGTCACGTTCTGTTCACCGGTTTGCATTGTAACTATTTTTCGGATTTATAGCCTGAAGATGACAACTGTAGATTGTCGAAAGCTCGCTATAACTTGAGATTTTTCTCTTTGGGTCATTTATGGATGGTGACATACCCTATTATGTATATGCATACATATATATATATATATATATATATATATATATATATATATATATGTGTGTGTGTGTGTGTGTGTGTGTGTGTGTGTGTGTGTGTGTGTGTGTGTGTTTATTATGTATTTTATATGTTTATTTTACGTATATTTCATTTTTTTTGCTTTTGATGTCATATAAGGAATGCATTAAAATATTTAAGCTTGTTGATTCAAATAAGAGTTGCACATGCTTTTTTTACACATGACTGTTTAAGCTTGTTATTTCTTTTCAGGGTCCTAAAGGTTCTGATGGCCTGCAGGTTGGTTAATTAATTTGCTTATTTCTTATTTGAGATTATTATATTCGACTAAAGTTGGGACTCTTGGGTATGCTGAAATTTGTAAATTCGACTAAATTGGAGGGGGTTCAGCCTTGGCTTTTAAAAATAATTTGTCTGTATTTGATGGATCGATTCTTAGTTTTGTTGGTATGTTTTGCTTGAGTCTGAAGTACAACTTAGAACCTTAGTCGATGAGCTTATTTAAAAGCTCTTGTCTTTGTGTTTTTATTCGGATTTTTTTTTCTCCAGGGCCCACCAGGAGATCAAGGGCCACCAGGAGATGACGGTGCAGTCGGCCCTCAGGTAGGTCTGACCGGCCTACGCCTTTCGCAGTTTTTTAGGCTTTAGAAGACTGATAGGAAGTTTGAATAAGGTTTTAATTTTCTGTAGGAGTTTTCAGCATACTGTTGTTGATTCATCATTGTTTTTTTATGCGCATCGTAAATCATCATCGTAGCAGTACCGTGGAAAAAGCGGTTATCTGCTTGCTACAGCCTTACCAACTTATTACCTATTTAAATTCTCCATTCCGACGATTGTCTGGTGTAGGTTTTTTTTCCATGGCTAATGATTTCGAGTGAGTCTAAGTTGTTATGAGAAGATAGCCTGTTCGTTACCGCTTTGTTCTTTTTTTAAAATATTTTTTTTTTTTGTAGTTTACTCGGAGTATCGAACTGGCAATATATCAATCAATAAGCAATTAAACAAATGCACTGCACATTTAGTTTGTGTTTATTATGTATATAATTTTGAACAGCTTATAAACTATCTTGGACTTTAGGGGAAAAACGTTCTCCAGATGTAGGGGAACTAGTATTTGCGTTTGGGCAGCACAATATATATTCAGTAGACGCGACAAAACCTAGAGCGAAAACTTTGATGGAATGAAGTTTTTGAGGGCTACTTGTCAGCCGCGATGTCATACGTACAGTACGTACTCGTAGTGTGCACTAGAGACCTTATATGTTTAGCACCTTACCTTACCTTAGACCTTAGTCCTTCCCATGGTGTGAAGCATAAAAGGCAACAAATACCATCCAACAAGAGCGTCCGCTGCCTGTTTGCTGAGCACGAGACCCACTCCGCGTTCATGGTGAACTTCGTCGCATGAGTAAAGAAAGACTTTGCCGTCGTTTCTGGTGATGCGGCCAATGCCGGTCCATCGCACTTCGCTTATGCCAAGGACATCCATGCGATATGCCTCAAACTCACGCATTAGCTGGTCAAAACGTCCACATTGATTGAGGGTACGCACATTCCATGTACCGAATCGGGTTACGCTTTTTGCGGAGAACATCAAATTCCTCATCGGACGTTGGACACCACGTCAGGTTTCCTCCGACGTCGTCATCAGGTTGGAATCGGAACTCCCGCAACAATTTTTAATATTAATTATTGGTTCTCTCGTTGTTTCTGTAGCGGTTCATGCTTTTGCAGGGGACGGGTTGCTTGCCCGACGCCAAAACCTTCCTCCTTTATTCAAGCTTAGGACTGGCACTGTTCGAGTTTCCTCTTCCAGTGGCGGAGTTTATATGTTTAGCACACTACTAATAAAAAAAAAAGAGACTTTGAAGTTTAAAAAATATATATGTGTTAAAAAGTGTATATATATATATATATATATTTATATATATATATATACATATTCTAGGGACCGAAAGGAAATATTGGCCCATCTGGAGCCAGAGGTGATGCTGGACTGCGAGGAGATCCGGTACGTAGCAGTTATTTTGTTAAGTTTTTGAAAACGTGCTTTGCAGAACGCCTTGCGTTTCTAATCTAGCTTTTCTAACCAGCGATTTACATGGAATATTGCAGACAGGAAATTCGGTCTCTTTAAGTTTTATAAATGTGAGCCTAAGCATTCTAAGTGCAAGTTTCCGAAATATGTTTTTATAGCGGCAGATGGACAGACATGCAGATAGGTCGGATTTTTTCTATTAGGGTCCACAAGGCAGGAAAGGTGACCAAGGGCCTGTCGGTGCTACTGGTCCAGAAGGGCCACGTGGGGATCATGGTGTTCCTGGAAAAAATGGTCTGCAAGGGGATCGAGGTGATCCGGGTAAAAATGGCGAGAACGGATCAAGAGGAGAGCCTGGGAAGAGCGTACCTGGTCCTATTGGCTCGGCAGGTCCGAAAGGAGGTGCCGGCCCCCTGGGGCCTGTCGGGGACAGAGGAGAAAAGGGTCAGCCTGGTGCGCAGGGACGTCGTGGCGATCCAGGATCGGTCGGGCCCAAAGGATTCCAGGGTACTGAAGGATCAAAAGGGTCTCCTGGCGATAGAGGAGATCCTGGTAGGCACTTGATTGCACCGATTTTTTAGTTGATTTCAACTATTTAGGAAGGTTTAAAAGACTATATACTTGCTCTACTGGGCTCGCATTGTTGCTGACCGCTTTAATTTTATTGCTTATCTATAGGTACGCCTGGAATTAAAGGAGGCGTTGGTGAGGCAGGTCCCAAAGGTGGTCTGGGAGAAAAAGGAGAAAAGGGAACACCAGGCTTGACTATTACTGGCCCTCCTGGTATAGATGGTAACCCGGGTCCGGCTGGCCCACCAGGGGAACGGGGTGCTACTGGTTTCCCAGGTCCCTCAGGTGATCCTGGTGAAGTTCTAGACAAAGACGGAAAGCCGGTCTTACGGGGGCCTTCTGGTGATCAAGGTCCTCAGGGATTGAAGGGAGTTGCTGGTCCGCAAGGTCCGCCTGGTGTACGAGGGCCCAAAGGTGATCTGTGTTCAACATGCCCTCCTGGTCCAGCGGGCGAAAAGGGTTTACCTGGTCAGAACGGTTTACGGGGTGCAGACGGAATTAAGGGAGAGCCTGGTCTCCTAGGTGAGCCAGGAACAGCTGGTGCTGAAGGGGATCCTGGACCGAGCGGTGAACGCGGATCGCCTGTAAGTCCTGGTTTTGGATAATATGTATTGTTGCAATCTACAGTTTTGATTTCAAATGTTTTTCCTCTTAGAGATTCACCGGGATTCTCTTTATTTGTAAGGGTCATGTTAATGTTGCACATTGTAGTTTGACTCAAGTGTCGGCCATCTGCAGTTGATTGCATTGAATTTTCACAGGGACCTACCGGAATTAAAGGAGGACCTGGACCAGTAGGACCTGCCGGTCCTCCTGGAAATGATGTGGTTCGGGTGGGGGACCAAGGTGGAAAGGGCGCCCCTGGACTGCCTGGAATCGTGGGTGGATTGGGACTTAAAGGATCTCAAGGGCAAACCGGTGAAAAGGGAGCCAACGGTCTTCCTGGGCTCGACGGGTTTGATGGGACTCCAGGTGATAGAGGGGCTCCTGGTCAGGCTGGAAATCCTGGTTTTGATGGACTTAAAGGTGACAAAGGTGATAGGGGAGCCGGCCTTCCGGGATTTAAAGGTAATCAAGGGCCGCGAGGGAAAGATGGGCCTGGAGGACCTCAGGGCTCTGGTGGACCCCCTGGTATAAAAGGTAATTATTATTCAATACCATTTGATTGCTTGTTAACATGCCTGCGTGCTGATTTAACTTTTTTTTTTCTTTTTTGGGTTGCTTATTCGACGGCTTTTCGCTCCTTACATCACCAGCTATGGCAAGGTCGCCAAAAGCGATAATTTTGTTTATAAATCTTTCTAAAGTTTTTTTTTGCAACACAAGTGCTTATGTAGTGAATTGATCCCAGGTTATAAAAGCATATATTTAATATCTCTTTAGTAAGTCGTATCTCTCCAAGGTCTTAGGCTTGTTTGTTTCTTTGCTGTAAGTGCGCTATGTACATCGTAGTGTAATGTAAGCAAGAGAATGTCTTTGATAGGGATTCTAAAGGATCTTTACTATCATCGTCATATTGTTTGGTTTGGTCTAGGTGAACCCTTTGCTAGCGCCCTAAAAGGCGAGAAAGGTGGCAAGGGAGACCCCGGGCCAGCAGGTCCATCTGGATTCGCTGGCGTTGATGGTCCGCCAGGACCAGCTGGTTTCCGTGGTGATCCCGGGGTACGGGGTGAACCGGGTAACGGGGATAAAGGTGAAAAGGGTGACCAAGGTCCTCGAGGTGATTCAGGTCAAAAAGGCGAACCTGGTGAGGCACTGGACTAAACTATAGTGAAACGCTGTGCTATGAATTCATGTGTTCTCATTTGTAAATATTGCTTCTAGTGAAGTTCGGAATGTTTGCTATTACAGCATCGAAGTTTGTGTTTAATTTATGTCATTACTTACCTCAGGGCAAAATGGCGCCGATGGTCCGCGAGGCCCTACCGGCGATGCTGGGCGAGATGGTAGGGATGGTTTTCCTGGTCAGAAGGGAGAACCTGGTGGACTAGGCGATAAGGGAGATCGTGGCAAGGATGGTGTTCCAGGTCGGTCTTTCGGTAGAGGTGAGAAAGGTGAGCCTGGCTCGTCAGGCAATGCAGGCACACCCGGCAAAGATGGCAAAGATGGGCAGAAAGGAGAGCCAGGTAAAATGAGATGCTCCTTGCACTGAGAAATTTATATTGGTATTTGATAGCGCACCTTGCATTGGTCCCTTCGCAGCGGAAGCAGCAGAGTTTTGTCTCGTAGCATCTGTCGTGTTTATGTGAGCCATTGAATAAGGCACGATGATTCGTTGATTATAATTTTATCTTATTTCTTCTTGCGTTATACGCCAATTTTTATTTGGGTATTTTCCTGTATCTTTAGCTTTGTAAATGTCTTGGCAATGTTAGTCGGGCATCGCATGGCGACGGGTCTTACAGAAGAAGTTTTGAAGAGATTGCTTTATAAGTTAAATTGAGGATTAACTTTTAGGTCCAGAAGGGCAGAAGGGAATTGCGGGTTCTCCTGGAGTTAAAGGAGATCGTGGCGATTCTGGTGTCGGCCCTAAGGGAGTTTTAGGAACTGATGGTGTGAAAGGTATTCGGATTTTTCATCGCCAGTCCTAGCTCCTTCTTTGTTATGGGAAATAAAATGAAAATTCTTTGTGGCCTCCAGTTCGGTGATTTCATGTATCCTATAAACTATGCGACTATCCTATGACCTAATGAACCCTGTAATTATTATAGAATAAAGCTATGAAGTTGTTCGGTATTTTACGTTGATTTTATGCGTTAATCTTACAGCTGTCCTTCTGTTGATATAACGGCGTTTCCAAGGGTCAGTTTGGGCTGCTCATGTAATGTATTCTAATACAGAATGAACATGTGCTGACCCTTAAGAAGTGTCTGTCTTTGGCCTGTGCGTACAACCATGAAGTAACCTGTACCTCTAGAACTGAAGAAGTTTATGTAAGGATAAATATTCTGACCGTATTTCATAGGAAGCAAGGGTGATTCCGGATCACCTGGTGATGATGGCATTGGTACTAAAGGAAATACAGGACCCAAAGGAGAGCCTGGAGAAATTGGAGGCTTGCAAGGTCCAAAGGGAGTGCAGGGGCCACTGGGTCCACCTGGACCACCGGGTAAGGATGGCGCTCAAGGTGAACTTGGACCTTCTGGTAAGGATGGACAACCCGGTAAGTCTGGAATCGACGGACAGAAAGGAGACGAAGGAAGAGTCGGTGTTAAGGGTGACACTGGTAAGGTGGTTTCTTTTTCTATTTTTGTGGCTTCTGCTTTTTTATTTATTTTTTTTATTTAATTTTTTTTTTTGAACGAGAGCCTAAATTTGAGGTAGAGTGGTACTGGTTGGTTTGAAATCATTCTTGTTCTTACACTCGTACAAGCTTACTTTTACATTTTGAGTTGGAATTCGTGGAAGCATGACCTGTAATTTAGATTCTGTAGTTTCGCTTTGCGTGTTGTCCCTTCTTTGATTTGCTTCTGCAAAAGCGGAAGCACCCACCTGAAAGCATGCTTGAATATTGGCTCCGCTTTGTAGAAATGGTTTGGAAGGCGTGTTACGGCCATGGTTGACATCGTAAAGGGCAACCGTTTTGCCATTCCTTGTCAATGCGTACGTACGGTAGCATTGACAAGGAATGGCAAAACGGTAGCCCTTTACGATGTCAACCATGGCCGAAATCACGTTTTTCATAATAATTATTATATTATCAGGACCCGAGGGCCGTCGAGGTGATTCTGGGCAGAAGGGCGAAAGTGGGACTGGAGGTGAAAAGGGAAGCAAAGGTTTTGCTGGCGTTCGTGGGCCTCCGGGTGCTACAAGCGACGTAGTTGGACCGAAAGGTTCTCAAGGAACAGCTGGCTTACCTGGGCCGAAAGGAGACAAGGGTACGCAATTCAGCCGGCTCAGTATTGGTAGCCAGTAGATGAGCTGTATCTGCTAGGATTTCTAATTTGTGTAGTTTTTGATGTGCTTGACTAATGAAGTCGCATGGCATCTCAATCGCAGTAGGATCACATCACGGAGCTGGTTTCTAAGTTCATAGAAGCTGTTGTGCTTTCATTTGCAGGCAGTGAGGGTAATGCTGGCCAGCAAGGCACGCCAGGTGACGCTGGGCGAAGTAATTTACCTGGAGAGAAAGGAGCGCCTGGGCAAAATGGCCCACCCGGTTCTGATGGTTCAGTTGGAGCCAAGGGTGATCCTGGATTGCGTGGGAGAACTGGCCGTCCTGGTGATGACGGGAGGCCAGGTATAGATGGAGTGCCAGGAAATGAAGGTCCTAAAGGGGATGCTGGGTTTAATGGTCTAAGAGGTAAAAATTTATGTCTGTCTTCTTGTCATTTTTCCTAAGGTAGCGTAACCTTCGTTTTATTTTTTATTTATTTATTTATTTATTTATTTTTTTTTTTCATGAACCCGCGTTGTGCAACTATATTTTATGTAGCTGCTAATGATAGATCGTTTGTTTTTTGGTTTAAGGCGACAAAGGTGAGCGGGGTGACAAAGGGGCAACAGGAACAGTCGGAGAGAAGGGCGAACTTGGACCGAAAGGTAGTACCGGCCAATCTGGACCAAGTGGTCCTAATGGTGACAAGGGAGATCAACTTCGAGGTGAAAGAGGCGACAAGGGTACGGTTCGATGGTGATCTTGTACGTCCTCGAGCACGGTTTTATTTATTTGCAATCTGTGAAGTTCTTGTACCAGGACGTGTCTCCGTGAAGAAGGGCATTGTAGCAGATGTGGAGGCGTGACGCATTGGTTCTGCGCCGCCATTTTGTGACTATCTGTTGAGTATTTGGCTGGATGGGTCTTGGAAGTTTCAGCTAATGTTCGAATATTCGGTAATGGAGGATTGCTTTTTGTCGTTCCACGTTGATAGCAGAATGGTCTGGTTTGTATTGTTTTGACTTGCAGGATCGAATGGTCCTCGTGGGGAAAGGGGAGAGAAAGGCGCTTCGAGTAATTTCAGTGCCTCGGGACTGAAAGATATTGAAAAGGGAAATAAGGGGTCACTTGGACCCCAAGGAGACCAAGGAGAACGAGGAGAAAAGGGCCAAAAAGGCGAAACCGGTATTGTTGGAAATCCCGGCAATGATGGTAAGGAGCAGCACTTGCATTCATTTATGTTGAGATTGGTGTATCCAATGTGTAGGCGTTTGCTGCCGTCCCACAGACGCTTTTAGTGGCATGCTGCTGTTATTTAGGCGAACCTGGTACAGTTGGGCCTAAAGGTCAAAAGGGTAATGTTGGAGATCCTGGTCGGGACGGGGTAGACGGGCCTAAAGGAGAGAAAGGTTCACTTGGCCCGAACGGAATAGGCGGTGAAAAAGGAAATCTTGGACCGCGGGGTTTCGATGGAGAGAAAGGTGATCAGGGTCGTCAAGGTCCAACAGGAGACACAGGGCTTGATGGTGAAAAGGGAAACAAAGGAGATCCTGGATTTAAGGGTACGTTAAAGGGCTTTCTAGTGTCTTCCAGGCTTTATTTTAATGTTATTTGCGATAAAGAAAGGGTTTGATGTAAACTTTGCTTGTTAGTCTTATGCAAGAACCTGATAGTTGCGTCTAAGCTTAATCTGTAAGCGAAGATTTGCCACTCTGTAGGAGAGATTGGACCTCCGTGTCCTCGTGGGCCTGAGCAACGTGGGGAAAAGGGAGATGTTGGGCTGGCGGGTGATCGCGGATTACCCGGATTGAAAGGTGAACCAGGTCCAAAATCCCAAGAGAATGGAATCGGTCCTAAAGGTGAACCTGGACCTGGTGGTCCTACTGGAGTACAGGGCGACCGCGGCGAGAAAGGCGTTTCGGGGGCATTTGGAGACCAAGGTCCAGTTGGCCCTGCAGGTCCTCGAGGTTTATCTGGGCAAAAGGGGGAGCCTGGTACCGAAGGACTAGTAGGACCTAAAGGAGAAACAGCTAAAGGAACAGGTGATTTTGGCGAATTTATGCTTAGGTGCTTATGCCATCATATTTATGTATGTATGTATGTATGTATGTATGTATGTATGTATGTATGTATGTATGTATGTATGTATGTATGTAT
>QQSS02215171.1:0-23233 GCA_003687565.2 Craspedacusta sowerbii
TATATATATATATATATATATATACATACATATACCAGTACGTACAACCCTTTGCTTGAATGTATAAACTCATAAAAGCCAATACAGTATTCGTGTCCACATGGTCTACTACCACCAAGCGTGAGTAGATACCCGTTCGCCAATGACTAAGGATGGCATAAGAACGCTAAGTGACGCGGCAGACAATACATCAACCGTACACTACAAGTTACAACAGGAATGGGAAAGGAGCCTTACTGCTTTTCTCGATCCTCGATTCCGTGCGCACGAAGTTCGCGTGGGCAGCGCCATCTTCTACCACTGTTGCGTGCTCCTCCCTATAGAGAAGGATGAAAATAAGAGGAGACTACCGACTGAAAAAGTGAACACCGCCACTGAACGTTTGGCAGCACAAATAGAGACATAATCATAAGACCAATCCAAAACCCATTCGACCATAAGAGAACAAGCTTTAAAGATGCGATATGGGAAAAGAGTTAAGAGGCAAAGCATCACTCGCCGAATACTTCGAATTGCTAAGACTACTCACACGGCAGCCACAGTCTCATTTTCTCCAACTTTTAGGAACACTTCCTCCAAAGTCGTTAGCGATACTCCAAAGCTGCTAATTCCAAACTTTTTTTGGTTACCTGAAGGAAAGGAATACTCGCGGAAATGGTGGAAACAATGCATTGAACAGGACATATTACTACGGAAGATCTGACGAGGCACAACATGAACTGGAAAAAAATACTATGTAAGATACAGCCTATATAACCTACAGAAGATCTAACAACTTAACTATAAACTATGAAAATTTGGAGCGACTTATAAATTGCTTGGTAATTTGAAAGACCCATTGATTGTAGGAGAACGATTCATATACAGAGTGTGCAGTAAAAGTTCGCATCCACCGAAAAGAGAAATATTCCCTGTAATTCATCAATAATTAAACTGTCCAGTGCAAAAATCTATTGCAGCACTAACAGACATACATCTATTGCAGGAATAACAACAGTACATCTAGCACAGGGCAATCACACGCTGCCCATTTTAGAAGCCAAAAGCTAAAATTCAACATAACCAAACAAAATGATTTAAAGATGCGACTAAAACGTATTATGTACACGCAAAAACGGAAATCCTTCAGTACTAAACTTCCTGATTTTAGAACAGGTCCCACGATTGTTAGCACTCGCGTTCCAGGAAGCACTGCGCAATGTACTAAGAACAGTAACTCAAAACCCAGCGCCCTCGGGTATCTTAGCTTATCTTAGTATCTTATCGAGCTCAAGAAATAAACGAAAGAGGGCGTCACTATTTAAACCGACGAACGACGCATCAGTTATTCGTCACTTAATCAAAAAAACGCAGAATTCAGATGAATTTCGCACTGACCCAAACTCATTCTTACGACGGGGAAAAAAAATTATAATACATCCTTCAAAATCTCAAAAGGTGTCCCTTACAGAAAATTTCTATGGCTTTAAAAGAGGCGTCAAGTTAACCAAAAACAGTGACAGCGATCTCAAAGACCAGCTTGAAAATGATAGGGATAAACTTTTTTTTTAACTTAACACTAAACCTCAAACCCTAAAGATAAGCGCGCTAACGCTACAAGGCTGGTGATGGGTGGTGGGGCAAGGGGGGCCGTGGACACAAAAAGTCTAAAACCAAAGCTGTGAACAGCAGGCACTACCTCAAATTTTATTATTATATTATAGATCGTCTCCATGGATACTCTTAACTCTTACCTTCAAGCTCCTCAAACAAATTCTTAAAGTTTCCGGAGCTCTTGTGGTCCAAGATAAACTGCATCTCGGCAGCGATGTTGCTCGTCATCTTGGAGGTCGGCACACATTTACGGACGACAGAAACAACTTGGTTCTCGTTAAACGTTTCTCCCTTCACCAGAGTCATGTGATAGCCAACGCCAAACCTAAAGGACGAAACGCACGCTGAGGAAAACGGGATACAGAATCAGAGAGCAGTAAATAAATGTATCAATCCTTCAAGTACGTACTAACCTTGCACGCTCAGTTCATGAGGTTTCTTATAGGCAGCATAACATAAGCCCTGGAGACAAGCAATTAAAAGAATCTCAGATACAACAACCACAAGACACCTCTTCTTAAGAAACAGGGATGTTCCACAGCAGCGCAGCTGTCCATTCGCCATGATGGCGATGCGATCGCCGAGATAGTCAGCTTCATCCCTGGAAACAGGAAAACAATACGATATAGGCCAGGATTATAAATAAACAAATAAATCATACCTGACAGAAGGATCCGGATTTGAGTCATTATGCCATCAATTTGTTACAATAAAAATTTCAGGCGCACTACCAGAACAAACTTTCTATGGCCCGCCAGACAATTTTTAAAAACGACCTTAAAGCAAACCCCGCACTAATAGGAGAACAACAAATAGCAATAGGTAAGCCAAACACAGTTACATTTAACAAGGATGTGACGTTCGCATAGCCCATCCCAAATAAGGCGTTGCTAAATCCTTCTAGCCGCATAACCTGGAACCCACACTTATTGTCTACTGTGGAAGTCACAGAGCGGAAGCTGGTTGGCAAGGCGTACGCGAGGAACGTACAAAGAGTACATAAAAACGCCTTAATAATCAAATAATTCTTAACATAAAATAATAATATAATATAACATAACATAATACCATATAATATAATATATAATATAGTATAATACAATATAATATAACATAATTCTTACATGAAGTGCGTCGTGAGAATGATCGTCTTGCCCGTCCTGTACTTTTGCAGTAGGTCCCAGGTCGCACGACGAGCGTAGGGGTCCATGCCCGAGGTTGGCTCGTCGAGAAACACGGTCTCTGGATTGCCAATCAGTGCGATGGCACAGCTGCATGCAAAACAGAGAAGCAATTGCAGACACGGTAAACAACATGCAGTTCCACAACGACAAAAACTCGTTATTCAAGTAGTTTCGGATACATAGTTGGCAAAACATACAGCAGACAGAGAAAGAGTCGGGGAACTACTACCTACTAGCCTACATTGATTTTGGGGGATCTCTTAACAATCTAAACAAGACGTTTAGCAGCCCCTTTGCATAAGCAAGCCCATAGCTGCTGCTAATCCTTATACAATCACCAAAAAAAAAAACAGGCTACAAACAAACCACATTAAAAGCAGAGGAACCCAAATCTAACATCAAATCACCAGGAAAGCATTCGAATGAGACATTTATGCACTTCCTGTCGAATCAGTTGCAAAAAGAACGGTCTTCTCCAGTGGCTTCACATAGAACTTAGCTCGCAATTTACGAAATCACTCGCCAGAATCGCAAGCATTTTTCTCTGTTATAGTCTGTTCGGCAAGACGGAAATACTTTAGAAACGCCAAACAGACCGAACAAAGCGATGATCAGAAGCCAATCGGTCTAATTCAAACGCCAGGCAGGCGAAGGTAAGAGCACAGCTTTAGCGAGTGAACTCACGAAAGTTTTCTTTTCATTCCACCAGACAGAGTAGAGGAGCGCGCGTTTGCTTTGTCCCGCAGCTGCAGGTCATCGATCATGGCCGATATCTCTGGCTTTGCTTTCTTGCCGGAGACACCCTGACAAAGACACATAAATGCATGTGAAACTGGATGCTCAATTCCCTAACAATAATGTCAAAATCAAACTCATTCTCACAAAAAAACATGGGCAAAAATATATGCAAATCCCAAAAAGAAACACATCATTATACAAATTACAATATACCAACGAAGAACTGAAGCTTATCCAAACAAAGCTTAACCAACACTAGAAGAAACGACAAACCCTACCTTTAATGCGGCGAAGAATTCCAAGTGCTCTTTAACCGTTAGGCGGTCGAACAACACATTATGCTGAGGGCACAGCCCCAAACTCTCACGAACAGCATCCATTTGCGTTAGAATATTATAGCCGTTCACAACTGCCGAGCCACCAGATGGCGGAAACAGGCCAGTGAGAATAGACATCGTTGTTGTCTTACCTTAAGAAAAAATGCCAAGAATCAATTCAAGTCGAATATGAGCAAGAGAAGAATGTCTGCCGTCGGAAAACTTAAACTACATATGAATCGCTGGGACACGATCCTTACCAGCGCCATTATGGCCCAGCAGCGCAGTAATCTGCCCCTTGTACATGTTAACGGTGAGATTTTCTACAGCAACCTTTTTCCCAGTACCACCCTAAACAGAAAAGAAACGAGTTGCAAGATATTCTTAAGGCATTTCTTGGAAGGCTAGGTAAGCAAAGTTTAACGCACTACACAAGCTACATCAGTTAAGTGCCATAGGTAGTCACAACAGACAAACATCGACAACAACGAGAACAACAACAAGAACAACAACAAAATCAACAACAACAACATCAATAACAACATCGACAGCAACATCAACAGCAAGAAGAAACCAGATATAGCAAGGCGCAATCAGGTGGGGCCGCAAACGGGGCTCTTCAGGCCTTCCCAAACTCTCAAGCGTACGACGACACAGACGCACTTTAAACCAAACACACACACACACACACACACACACACACACAGATCTCAAGCGACGTAATAAGAATGGCACTCACCTTGAACACCTTCCTCAAACCGTAAATGCCAACACCGACAGGCAGACCCTCTGGCTCTTCTTCGTAGTCCTGATTGGGATGAATTTTATTAGATTTTCCTTCAGAGCCCTTGCGCTTACCACCTGTGTTGCACCAGTAGTCGGCGGTGAATGGGAACCATAGAGGCCGGGGAAGGCCGTACTGACCAGGAAGCACCGCCTCGATGTACCTGAACAAGAACAAGAACAGAATGATAAATTGCCTAACGAAGCAAAGGCTTTCTCGATAAACTAACTAACAATCAGTGACAGCTTCTATGCACATACCGCAAACAGCGCTACAGACCCGATTCGCTACTTTAGACACCTTCACGCTGCTATCGATCAACATTCCCATATTACATACCTGCATCAAGTTCAAGCTCAAGAGTACGTGTACCAACTGCGGAAAAACAAACGACACGTCATAATCTTGCTGCTCAACTTCCTAAACATAAGCAACATACAGCCCATAGACGACATCCACACAAACGCATAGGGAACTTCATGACGAACTCTACCTACCAGGTTAAGATACCGTACATGAAAGACGAGAGGATGAACATGCCAAACACATGAGCGAGAGTGAAGTTGTCATCCGCGCCGGCATAGTCGCGAATGTTGTCCCAGTCAACACCAAGTTGAGACGTCTCCCACTTCGTAATTACTTGTATACCGATGCCAAAACACGTGTTTGGCAAGAGACAGGCGGCAGCCTTAACAGAACTAAACAACAAAGTCATGGAGAACCTAGATTAACACAGCAATTTTCACAACGATCTCCATAAACATGAACATAACATTCATTTTTATACCACAACCGTACGATACCTCATAGAACAACGATAAAAAACATAAATAATTAGGATTGAATTAGGGAAGACTCCTTTCATAGGCGGCTCTGCGAGTTTATAGGACAGAGGGTCTAAAAGTCCGTTGATTAGAATATTATTAGACAAACTGCTGCTTTTAGACGTACTGTAGATTGCTTTGTGGAGCAAAGATCTCTCGGCATTCACGAGAAACCATAAAACTGTCAAACCTTGTTACCTTAAGCAATTCAGCGACGGCATTACTAAAGCCCATGAATTAAAAATATGTAAATATTACTAATACTATATCAATAATAATAAAGATATTGCTGATATAATAGTAAACATATAACAACGGTAATAAAGATAATAACAATAACAATAGAAATGAAATTCTTCCGTTCGGTTGCCTCCTACATTTGCTACGTCATCCGTCTATTACGAAGAAGGTCTAAAGTCAGAAGGAACGCGAAATCTGTTGACATAAAAGAGCAATAAATTAAAAAAACAGCACAGCAACAAACCTGGATGTACTTTCGTATTTGTCGGGATCGGAAATGGAGAAGTACGGAGCCAGTGACGCAAGCCACAGGCCACCACCGCACAGCATACCAGTGACAGCCCGAGAGAAGAATACACTGGAATAGGAACAGGGAGACGAAAAATCATAAATAAAGAAACATCTAATGTCACGCATACGCACTTTGCATCACGTTCAAATTAGGTACACATAACAACCCGATAATTAAGGCCCACCTTACGAAAATACCAGGGCAAAATAGAAAAAGGATTCTACGTCTTATTTGGAGCATAGGACGCATACACCATCATGCACCTGTTAAAACGACGTGAAAATTGAATCACTATTACTACTTCATCGTGGCATAACATCGAGCTCTTCAGTATTAGCATAAAAACACAGGAAATCGCAGACCGGAATACAAAGGATCAGACAAAAACAGCACGAATAGCAACTTAACTAGCAAGCCAAAACTTGAAAGTATCATGTAAACGAGCTGCAGGATATGAACAAGACGACTTTCTGACTAGAGATTTTCTGCCTTTACTGGAATACAAATTGCGCTCATATACATAGATCATGCCTCCACCACTCTCACTACGGCAGCTCTACAAAAGCGCTGGGGTAATGAGGTCAGGTACTGTCAAGCTTCACACCGCAGGGACTAACGACCCTCACAGGCTCAAATCAGGTATCTCATAACCATAGCCACATGCCACGAAGGGGACAACTTTCTTTCCTATGACTTAGTCCCTTGAAACAAGACCTTTATTTTCAACAATTTACATGCACCTATATGATGAGAGGGCCAGCTACTGCGTTAGAAAACACTCATGGCAAGCTCATGTCTAGTCTATTATTAATACTTTTTGCTAGCAAGAACACACTTGTGAAACCAACTGTATTTGATAACCACATAGCACTACTATGATAAGGACCAAACAATTGTATTTCATCATCAAGGCAACTCGTAGGCCAAGTAAAACTAGCAAACATCAAGCAGCGAAGCCATTTACGCACCTCACCAGGAATACGGCCAAGATGGATGAGATTATATACAACAGTAGGAAAATAAATAGAACACCACCATGGACGTATTCCAGAATCTTGCCACCCTGGAAAGCAGTGCGAAATAGTAAGAAGACACGGCACTTAAGAAGAACACGGGAAAATATCATAACGTATAGCTTTAAACACATAGCACACCAAGTCAACAGTAACAGCATCAACACAACGACAACGCCAAATACACCGATGATAAACTGCATAATAAATATAAAAGCATGCCAATACAAACGACGAACATATAAGACTCGATCAACTCATAATACATATGCAATCTAGAACTGTCCAAATGGCTTAGAGGGAATAGGTATCACAGATTTGAGTCAACCTTGATATGAAATCCTGTGTAGCTCGATCTTATCATTAAAACGTTTGGCACTGAATTCATTCCGTGAATCCAGAAGAATGTGTTCATAGACTGCGCTCTAACAACTCAAACTAGATTTGCATGTCAGCGTATCAACACCAAAATTACCTTCAGGAGGATTGTCACCAGTATGACACTGATAAGGAAGAAGAGGAAAAACTTTAGGAACCAAGCAGTCCAGTGCATCCAGTTGGCCAACCCCATCATTTTCATGCTTTCCTTCAGGCGAGACTGCTTCTCAGCAACTACTTCCTAGAACGGGAAAAAAAGCAAACCGTAAATATATAACAAATGAATGATCAAGCATCAGGAATGCCAGGATAACAACAAGCAAAGTAAGTCACTCTTTCCATAAGCGTTGATCTAAAGTAAAAATATGCAACCAATTTATTTTGGATTACACAAATGAATGCCTGTGCAGACAGAAATATGGCAATTTTAAACTCCACCCTAACAAGCTCACTTGCAATTTAAGAAAAAACGTCTCTTCGAATTCTACCAAATGATCCTGTTGCTTATTGTATTTTTGTATTTTTTGTATTTTTTTTTTGGGGGGGGGGGGGGGGGGGGGTGATTTTCAATCATAAACAAACACATGAGCAATACTTACCTTGACAATCATAATGGCAGTATAGATAAACGCTAGCACAATGACTAATGGAAGCGTTCCTCGAATTATAGAGATGAAAGTGTCTTCTCTGTAGCTAGGGTACGGGAATTGCTAAAAAGAAGAACACAAGGATAGCTAGAATAACTCTCAACAAAATGAGACCGGATGCTAGAAAAAAAAATACCAATGCATGCCTCAAACATACTTTTATGAAGTAAAAAATTAAGGGGGAATCCACTATTGTTACGAAAGAAATTTGAAAGCCCAGAAGAATACTTCTGAAAATAGGCTTGCGGTTATAGCATAGTTAACGAAGTTAATAAAAACAAGTTTTAATTTGAAGAAAGAAAGTTATCAACTGAGACTTCGACATCACTAATGCTAACGGTGAAATGTTATCGCTAGAACACCACATATTATCACTAGAGGGCAGCCTACGTTTAGGTAATTAGCTGGTGACGGTACAAAAGATAAGCTTAGGGTAAAGGGCGAAGTTCTATAGCAAAGAGTTTCGTACCGACACAAGACGCTTACGGAGATACACGACCACAACAGAGATGCTGATCCCATCACAAACAGATCCCAGATCATCTCCCTCTCTCACCACGATGTAGTTATTGTAGGTTCAAGAAGTTGAAGAGCTCATAGTCCGGCTCTAGCTGTACGGAGGCATGGCTTCTACTGAGATCTCAAGACAACCACATACCTGAACGTCCTGAACGCCTGCATCGACCCCCGTCTGCAAGCGGATGATCGCTCGGTCAAGCGCATACTGCAGGTTCAAAAACGGACTCAGATAGAAGCTGAAATAAAGTACATACGTTATCTAATTAATTTTTTCTCAGGAGGGACGTTTAAGAACATGGTGGATGCTCACAAGACATACGTTTGGGTGTGAACTGAATTATTGCATGGAAAAAAAGAAAGTCCCAATTTTGCGAACTTCTGATTTCAAAATGCAATCATATTGTAGTTGCAACGGCATTGTAAATTCAACTCCCTTTATCGCAATTCTAACAGCCATTTTATTGCAAACGGAACTTTAATACGACCTTAAGATATAAAAAAAAATTATATCCATATTTTTCCAAATTTAAAATCTTATTCCTAACACGAATCTCCTGTCACAACAATCATAGATAAATACCCGATATATACAAAAGATCCACTACAAATAAATTAGCTACGAAGACTTTGATGTACCTTGTAAGGACTCGGGAAGATGGAACTAGGAGACCACACAGTTAACATCAATACAAGAGGTATCGATCGCCATACAGAGATCAAGCTTACAAACATGAAAAATTCTAAAGCCTTAAGTTAAGCACTGCCGCTAAACTCTAAAAATAGCGGGATTCTGACCAAAAATATATGCCTCCATGTATGAGTAACAGCTGGTAACGACGATAAATAGTGATAAGAAGAGATGCTACGTATCAGCCTTCTAAAATTTAGTGGCCAAACAAACCAGGCAGAAAGCAAAACACAAAGTACGCAGAAGAGTGCGCAATAACACGGACAATGCTTTACCAGCATCAAAATCCTACAGCACATGATTACTGAATTTTCGTAAGTACTTAGTAGCTCCACCGTGGTGCTAGGCACACCAATTCAACTTAAACAAAAAAACAATCTAAAAATCTTAAGCAAGGAGTCAAGAAACTAGGCCTTACTATATACCCCCACTATGCATTGGGCCTTGTCTAAGCCCAGTACAGCAGATTCTTCCAGTACTTACTTTTCTTTGCGCGGTCCAGGATTAAGAAAGAATGGATAAACCCAGCGCGTCCTCCATGTTTCTGCGCCAGCGTTAACATCAGCATACGAGCTGACTAACGAATGAGGTAGACGTATCTTGTAGCTGATAACCTTTCCACTTGCATCGCCATTGAAAATAATGGCTAAAGAAAACATAAAAAAATTCATTACGTTGAAGCTTTAGCTGCTTGTAATATTAGCAATATCTAGTAGAAACACATAATTTTATAATTCTCGAGGCACAGAAGGAGCAACGAACATAGTAATATTAGGATCAGAATGGCTCGAGGCGCATAAGAAATTACGCATTAGAGGATCTCCAATTACAAGGAAAGCACGAAATGCATTCCATGATTAGAGGGCTTATTATAAACCTCACAACTAACATAAAATAAAACTAAAAAATGATACATTGTTTGAAAATGTCTAATTATATCATGTTACATTACTGGTATACTTATAATATAAAAGAATAAGATAATAAGAGAAACATAATAAAATAATTTAATATAATATAATATCATATAATAAAATATAAATAAAAACAATATATAATAAAATAAAAAGATAAAGATAACCTTATATCATACAACATAACAATGTAAAAAACAAATAATAAAATAAAAAGATAAAGATAACCTTATATCATACAACATAACAATGTAAAAAAACAACAAACCCTTAATATAATATCATAAAATTGACACATTAATACAAATATACATGGACATATGTATATATTCATACCAAATGGGTAACTGGTAAAAGCCACAGGAAAAATGAATACGAACACTCTCACATCTGCTGACAGTAATGCCATCGCATATACATACCTCCAAGAAAATTGTCGCGGTCTATACTAGCTCGCAAAGCGGTTTGCTCTTCACTTCCGAAATCCTCGTGTGTGAAATTCAGAAAAGGGTTCAGCGATGCAGCAGTCGCATTGATAATTTCCTTAGCTAAGAAGCAATAAACAATCCTACCAAGAACATTGATAGCAAACCACAATGAAGATTAATGACAGGAATGAAAGCACTTTCAAAAAGGTATAGGCAAAAATTATTGCCAAAAGAACTTCCACATAATAAGGTGCAGATAAGCATTATCGTCTCATTACCTGAGTAACATTATATGAATAACAATCGAAATCCCTAATTGCATAATTGCGAGTGTCCCAAAATACTTCCATAATAGTCTAAAAACTTACTTCTACTATCAACAGGGTAGTATGCGAAAGTTCGACCTGAGTTTGGAAGTTTATTTACGTGAAAGCTGAGCAAGGATGGAATGTTGTGCCTGGGGAAGGAGGCTAAAACAAGAGAGGCAAACCAGAAAGCATTCGTAAGTGAACAGCTGCAAGTGGCTATCGAGAGATTATCAAAAGAGCACTTTTAAACAGCACATGTCCTTCAGACAAACAAATTCTCCAAGGGCAAGTAGCCAGTTCAAAATGGCATTTGATTACGAACTCATTAGTCATTTCAATCCACCAAAGCCAGACGGGCTTGGCCCAATGCTGGTCTAACAGGCGACGTGCATAGGATTTGAACCCTGGTGGCAGGAGCGACTTCAAAGCACATCATTGACGCGTGCCACAAGGAACAAAATATGTATAGCGTTGGAAGAATGGAGGAACTAACGAATTTCATAACTTGGAAGAATTCATCGAATGTGCATTGTACTTTTTTTTTTCTCTCTAACATTGAGAGAGCCAAACCGAAACCAAGAAATGGGGCATTCACTGAGAGTCAGAACAATGACACATTCAAAACCACACAAACTTACCGAAACATTGCTCCTTGTTCTTAATTTGTATTCTAAAACAAAGAGGGTCATAATGTTATCTGTTCATAATGTTCACTCTTGCACTAGCAAACATGAACATAATTGAAGCAATATGTTCTGATAACTGCTGGATAGCTCCTAAATAGATTCCTTAGAAACACGCAGTTACTTGTCTAGTAGCGCTCCTAACAATTAAACGGAGAAAGGAGGAGAAACTAAATTTTCATCAGCAATATGCTCAATATCAGCAATATGAAAAAGGAGAAACTAAATCTTCATCAGCAATATTTTCACTTATGAAAATTAATAATTCAATAGTCCATAAATCAAATGCAATGCCGGTAAGCATTGATAAGTCTCCCAACCAAAACAATCATTAAGAGGATTTAGTTTAGATCAGACATACCTAATACATACGTAACGTACATAGATACATATATACATATATACATACGTAACGTAGATACATACATATATACATACATACAGACATACATACACACACACACACACAAACACAAACACACACACACATACATACATGCATACATACATACATACTTATGTATTTACACACGCACACAAACACACGCGCACACATACATAGACATTTATACATTTTCTGCACCGAAAAACCGAAAAAACACCTGCCTCACAAAAAGCACCTCACTCTCAACGTAATACAATATTCATGACTCAGTATCAGCACGACTTCAATAATTAAATATTTCATGCTAAATTAAACCATGTTCCACTTAAAAAGCACCTGCAATTCAACAACTTCCACTAACCATCTTTCTGGTAAGAAACTTTTATAATAATAGGATCTTGAATATAGAGCATCACTAGAATTTCAAATGATTCCAAGAAGGTAGTAAAAGGTAGCATTTATGCTTTCAAATAGAATACATAAACCTGTTAAACACACTGTTACCTACCGAGCAATTATTAACAGTGCGATAAAAGCCACTGGCAGGAGAATCTCAACAACTGTACCAACTGGACGTCTGACCTAGATTTAAAATATAAAACAAGTCTTTCAATGAATCATGATACTAATATTGCAGCAACTACAGGGTTTAGTCTCATGCATGAAAACCTCTGACAAACTTTCATTTACGAAGAAAAGGCCTTTAAAGGAGTAATAATTCAGAATACTTACTTGGAGAATGCAGTTTTTCCAAAGAAGAAGGCGCAGCTTTCGCAATACATGTCCCATGAAGCAAGTCGAGCACAGACGATGTCTGTCAGATAAACTAATGCTGCTGATCTTAAGCCTTGACAAATAGATCGTTAATAAAAAAGACTCTTGATCTGCATGACAATTAAAATAAAGAGGCCTAATAACAAAATGTAATACAGCAAGCAAATTATGTATAGGTAGTTAAATAACACATCAGCTCTTCAGTGTGTATGCTGAGAGAATACAAACTTTTGTAAGCAAGAGGCGTTATGCACTACGAATCAAATAGAGAGATTCAGACAATGCGCAGTTTTTAAAAAATGCACATCCTCTTATACCTCAACAAAAAGTCATTTAACAAGCAAAACTCTTTAATTAACTAAAACAAATAGGCATAACCAAGAAAACAAAACAGCAGGCAAACTACCCAAACAACAAGAATGCATATCAGCCCTGTATTTTCGAAAATGCTCTAACACCAGGCGACAACCACAGAAGGTGATTCTCACAAATTGCCGCTGCTTCATTGAAAATCCTCACCTCTAGCTACTAATGATGAATTAAAATCAAATAGACATGTTAAGAACAAGAACTAACCATAAGACTACTATATCAGCAAAACGATTGGTGGTACAAATCTTTGAGAGCAGTTAGTGACTAAACTGGTTCAATCAGCATCTTAAAGTTTGACAAAAAAAAATCAAATGATAATACAGTATATCGTAAGACATCGCACACAAAAAATAATTTAACTATAGAACTGTTTTCTACCAGGCTCCTGTTCTGAACAAGCATGTTTTAAGGCTATATCATCAGTGACGAACTTCGCAAAAACAGCTGCCTCTAAGCTTGGACTCAAGTAAGCAAAAAGATCTTGAGGTCAAGAGGAGGTACCATTTAAAGGAGGATCTGAACAAGCATAAGATTTTATCATCAGTGACAAACTTTGCAAACACAACTGCCTCTAAGCTTGGACTCAAGTAAGCAAAAAGATCTTGAGGTCAAGAAGAGGTACAATTTAAGGGAGGACTTGGACCAGTAATGCAGGTCAAAATGTCTTCCATGAAGGAAGCAATCCAACTACTGGCATTGATGTAGGCAAAGATATTACGCAGGTATGAAATACTACGATTTCAGACCCACAAAACAAATCAAGAAAAGAAGTCCACATCACAATTAGGTGAATTCGCAATAGCTAGGACAGCCGGGAATGATCGATAGGTAGCCACAAAAGAGCAGATAAGAATCTGTAACCTTCGACATAAACTAATAAGGCTTATCGCATACTGAGGAAATCAAAGTCACTTACAGCAACACAGCATTTCAGATTCACCAAAGATCACTATAAAATTTTTGGGCTTCATAAATATGCTAATCACATAGCTGGATAGTAACCACTTCTGGTGTTTTTACAACATACTTTTGAGTTTCCGATCCTCCGGCAGCTTCAGGGACAAGGCAAGGCTGTTCTCTTTTCGCAAGTGCACGAACTTAGTCGTATCTAAAAGAACTATGATCCCCAGGCGAGCGTGATACAATCCGTATTTATGTGTGATGCCAGTGTGCTTAAGTCAAATTGGTGGGTCTGGGGGATCACACGACGAAATACTTTTCGTCTGCACCACGACTACAATCGTCTCCGACCTAGATTCAGTTTTACATGCCTTCTGACAACCCCATCTCTAAATCTACAGCATCCAATTCCTACTTCTCGTCAATATTTACATCCTTGCTTAGCACGGAACCACCAAGCAACCATCACGCAAAACAAAAACTCATTTAATATGCACCACCAGTGCCCATTAAGATTTGCCATAACTTGCGTAACAAGGAAAAAGTTTGGGTGGCTGCGAAACCATTGACGTTATTTCGTGTCGGATAAAGAATGTTTAACTTACATAACTGATCAGCTGATATGCTTCGGATCGTCAATGCGCTGACAAAGCGTTTTTTAAACCAAAGAACTATGAAGACGCAAATTAACGAGAGAAGAATTAATCAAAAATTGCCGAAAAACTCAACGTTGAACTTGCTTCAAATGAAGCGACGCAAGGACGGCTTTCTTAACAACACGAAATGCAGGCACTAATTTTTTTCTTTTCTCTCATGTAAGAAAACCCAACTCATAACGAACGATATATCAAACAAAACTCAACTCATGACAAGAAATACATAAACGCAGTTGTTTATACTCCAGATCTCAGTGTTTTAAAATGGCATGGGTCTCCGAGAAAGCGCGGGCTTGTTCATGGAGCACCACATGATAACCCATCCTATTCGGACCTACGCATCACTCACCAAAATCAATCAATCGATCGATCGATCAATCAACCTATCAATCACCATATCAATCAATCAATCAATCAATCAATCAATCAATCAATCAATCAATCAATCAATCAATCAATCAATCAATCAATCAATCGATCAATCGATCGATCGATCGATCGATCAATTAATCAGCCCATCAATCAATCAATAAATCAATCAATAAACCCATGAATCATTCATTCAATCAATCAATTATCCAATCAATCAACCACTCACTCAATCAATCAATCAATCAATCAATCAATCAATCGATCGATCAATCCGTCAATCAATCGATCAATCCTTGATTGTAAGTCGTTTTCATTTACCTACAAAACAAGCATTAATATAAAAGATTATCACTGATTAGTGATATGGCACATGAAGCCACATCAGCAAGACTACTTTAGCATAGGGACTTTTGAAGGGGAGATCCTTTTTTTATAGGTTAATATAGGCGTAACGATATAAAGAAAGGACGTGCAAGTCTTAAATAAACGTGAGACGAGTGGCAAATGAAGGGCTGACAAGCAACCCACTGAACCCTGTTAACCATCTCAGTTACAAATAGTCACCCAGTTATATAAAACCGACAAGAAGGCATACCATACATAAACAATGAAGAGGGAATATTGAGCGCAGGAAGACGAGTGATCCGTCGTTTTTTTTTATTATTTTATTTATTTATATTTTATTTATTTACATTTTTTTTTTTTTTGCATGGTCAAGTATCGCCCTAGAGGCGAGGCCCGACTTGGAAAAAACGACCAGACTTTTCAAGGAAATAATAGTGGCTTTCGAGATGGCTCTGTTTGCTTAAACATTACTAGAATACTTCAAGATCTAATCACATCTGATCACCACGCGCAGTTCGCTGTCATTACTAATTACAACTGAAAAGCTAAGACGAGTACAAGGAAGCCAACTTATGGTCGCTCTTACAAAGCGTTTAACGAAAACGAATTCATTGAAGAACTTTCTAGTAGTGATTGGAAGCTCCTGTTAGGTGTCATAGGAAACCCTGATGCTTTACCTCGCATCAATAGATAAAAGTAATGATATGCTTAACATGATTGCACCCATTCGAAAATTAGCCATAAAAGAAGTTAGTCTTCAACAAAAGCCGTGGATTACGAAAGACATACTTGAGTCAATGAAGGTAAGAGATAAATTTTTGCAGTCGTACACGAAAGGAACCGACCAACTTGGAAAAACGCGAAATACAAGAAGCAGCGAAATTTTGTCGTATGCATGATAAGGAGAAGTAAAATTGTTTACTATAATAACTATTTTATGCAAGATAAGAATAATACTAAACAAGCGTAGAACGGCATTAAATCAATAATCAGTAAAAACCAGAAGAATTGATTTGCCCATCAAAGTTGCTGGACCAGGGCAACAACTTGATTACGAAGCCCCTTAATATTGCTAATGCATTTTGAGATTATTTTTCTTCGGTGGGGAAGCACCTTGATTCTAAAATACCTAACTCGCCAACAATTTTTATTACTTATATGCCTTCTCGCATTGATAAAAGTTTATTTTTAAAACCGAACGACTCGATTGAGGTAGCGGAAATCATAAGTTCAATGAATGCTTTTATGGCATCCGGACCCAATAGAATTTCTAGAAATATTCTAAAAACTGGGTCCTCTTCGCTGACTGCAACGATTTCTATAATTATTAATCAGTCTTTAAAGAAAGGCATCTTTCCAAATATATTAAAACTTGCAAAGGTTAGACCCGTCTACAAATCTGGTCCCACCGAAAAATACGTTAATTATGACCTATCAGGTTGCTCTCTAATTTAAGCAAAGTAATCGAGAAAACGATGTACGCGCGTCTTTACGAGTTTCTAGAATCTTCTAAAATTATTTATGTTCAACAATTCGGCTTCCGTAAACAACATTCGCCTAATCACGTTTGTCTTCTAGCTTTGCTCAGCATTTTGCTGACGATACTGTTATATTTTAAGTTGTTTATCTCCTAAGCGCTTGGAATTACTATTGACGCATGACATTTCCAAAATCTTTGATTGGCTCTGCGCCAGCAGATTATCTCTAAACGCTGCCAAGACCGATATTCTTTTATACCATCCTAAAAGAAAGGCTCGTATGGGCAGACTTACTCTGAAGATCAAAAACAAGAAAATATATTTATCTTCCAAAGGGAAGTACTTAAGCGTTGTACTCGACTCGATACTGTCGTGGAGACTTCACGTTTCCGAACTCTCTAAAAACTAATGAGGGCAATCAGACGTCTCTCCAAAGTTCGATATTACGTTGATGACATAACTATCAAATCATTATATTACAGTTTGTTTCACACCCACCCTATATACGGTTGTCTTACTTGGGGCATGTCAAGCCAAAATACCCAAAATAGGATTTTGATGCTACAACGGCAAGATAATAAGAGTAATTATATTTTCCGATTATTCCGCTCCTACATCAAACTTATTCTCTCAACTGGAGATTATGAAACTGGAAGACGCAATCACATTAAATTTTGCCTTATTCATGCATGACTGGCATTGCAGGAGGCTTCCAAGGACTTTCGCACTTCCAAAGTAAAGACGAGAGCAAGTGATTGGCAAAACTATCAGTTCCCATAGCAAGGACTGAACTCTATGGAGTAGAATTATAAAATTTGCAGTGTTGTACAACCACCATAACAATCTCTAATTCAAAACCAACTTTCAGAAAGGAAATCAAAGCGTTATTGGCAGCTGGGTAAGCGTAACTTCAAATATATACACTTACTTTATAACTTATGATCTTAATCTACGATCTTCCATTTCTGTTGAGTGTACTGGGTAGTTTATTGCAATAATTGGTGTTGCATGGAATATCTTTGGCAATAAAATTTAGTAGTGATTTATATTTTGATCGAGGTATGGTGTAGCCTTCACTTGAAAGCCTTATAAAATCATTGCATGTATCCTTTTTGGACGATTTGGGAATCGCTGTCTCACTTTGTAGATGCTTTCCAATCTTGTGCACGATCGTCTCCTTCGTATTCACTCCGAATTGCGTAGACCGAACTGCGCACTAAACGTTGAAAGGTTGATCATGCTTTATTCAATGATGCTTGCTTTGATCCATTCATCCCCACTATGCTTCATAGTCTTATATCCATTTCCAAACAGAGCATATATTCAGACTGATGATAAAATTAGCATCAGTATGAGTCGCTACCTAGACAGATTATAACCTCATTAGCTGTACTCTAAATGACAGAGTAGTCTCATTGTGTGTGTAAATTGTAAACGCAAACTCAGATTTTGGTGGCATTCTCAATCCGATTAGCCCAGACGCTATAGAGCATGCTTCAGAAAATGGACTTACCTTTTCAGTTTTCACTCCGAGTTCATTCTTTTTTTTTCTTTTATTTTATCTGTTTGATGTCTTCATGAATGGAATTTTTAGAGAAAATTAAATTTTGTTGTTGTTTTTGTAGTTGTTGTTGTTCTTGTTATTGTTGTCAAGAGATCACAAAAGTTCGTATTGCGGAGGTCAGGGAGATTTGTTTTCACATCTGAGCGTAGCTTCCAGGGAAAGATCGCACGCTTGTCACGGTACGCAGGGCAGCGCTGGAAGAAGCGCTCCGTTTTATCCTCAAGTGTGTATGACCATAACGGATCGTCACATCAGAAAGTGTGCCTGTAGCGATGCTCACGGAGGTCACTAAAGCCCACGCAAATCTTAGTTCATAATCCATAGCTTCCTTGCTTTTTAAGCCGAATGGATTTCGCTTTATAGGACTTCCGAAGGTGAGTAAAGACTTTCTTAAAACGTTCCAACGTCAAAAACTATGGACTACAGGGTTGAGGCCCTCCCACTCTGTACAACAGAAGGGGAAGATGCTCATTTGATTTCTAATTGTACGAGCAAGTGGTAATATTGCAGATCTTGGTGACCTCCACGGATGATAACGTGAAGGTTAATCACTGATGTTCTCCACGAGTTATTCAGGACTTACATGGTTCTTTATCTTATAATAGTGTGAGAGACGTCGGTACCATCTACATAGTGCCAGACTTTCCCAGTCAAGCTCTACATACAACTTCTCTCGATTGGTACCTTGCCAGCAGCCGCATACAACTAGGGCAGCTTGGTACAGCACAGATTCGAGGTGGTGCATTAAGACCTTGCTATGTTCATGGTATATTATGACTCTATAGTTTAAGTGAGGTTGCACTGCAGCTTATAAGATAAATCGAGGACGTCTGTGTTCACAATTCTAGAAAGGAATTTGTGGATTGCTATGCATTTTTTTGCTTTGATTAAAATGCTCGCCAATGTGCTTAGAACAGCTCAAGTGTGAGTCCAGAATTAGACCAAGGTGCTTGGTGCAGTCTAGCCTAGAAACAGGGAAGCCGTTAAATTTTAAGGGAGGCTTAAGGTTTCGCTTCACAGAAAGAATAACTTCGGTGACTTGCTTAGATATGTCGGGGTTGAACTGCATTTTTCACTGGTAAGCCCACTTTGCAATTGCGTTTAAGTCCTCGGTGAGCAACTGGTGAGTTGCGTGGATGTCATTTACTGTAGCGAATACAGGGGAGTCGTCCGCGAATAGACCCGTATCGTATTTAATGTTATCTGTGAGGTCATTTTCGTAAACAGGGAAAGGACGTGGGTATAGCACCGAAACTTGGGGAACTCCTGATGGGATTGGCATCCATTGTGACTCCAAGCCAGTCAGTATGACGTGCTGCGTTCTGCTCAAAAGGTAGTCTGCGAGAGGATAGAAGCTAAATTAGGTAGAAGCTGAAGAAGATTACCAGCAATGCCGTTGCATTCACATTTATGAAGAAGGCCTTCGAGCCAAACCTCATCGAAGACTTTCGAGGTGTCAAGAAAGAGTGCGCAGCTTCCATCAAAGTTTTTCAAGGGCTTAAAATATATCAATGATAGTAGAAAGAAACTGATTAATTGAGGAATCTCCTGTTCTGAAATCTGATTGACAGTTTGACAACAAATGGCGCGCTGAAAGGCGAGAGTACAGAGAGTTTAATATAAGTTTTTCAATCTTACCGCATACAGCGAGATCGGCCGATAATTTTCCTTGATTTGCTGATTACTTTCCTTAAGTAGAGGTTGAACGCCAAGAACATGGATGATGGATGAAATGTACCGGAGTTCAGGTTTTCCCGGATGATCAATGCCAAGGGTCGAGCTATCGCGCAGGCACAACGTTGCAGCATGGGAATAGAGATTACGTCATTCCCAGGGGCTTTCCATTGGTTTAGGGGATCGCCTCACAGCTAAAGCTAATTGCGGAATCACTCACTGTGTTTTGGATCCTGATGCACCGTTGTGTATGAGAAAGAGTGAAGTCTTTTTCTTTTAAGTGCATAATATAAGTAAAATCACAGTTTGTGAATGCAGGCAAACATAAACAATACTCTATAAGTAGAAGTGAGTATCAGATACGTATGGACAATGTTTAGAAGAAGCAGGAGGATAAAGACATGCATCTGTCAATGGAGGAATCAAATCATATTTAAAAAAAAGGAATCACTGCCAGTCGTGGGCAGCGCGTATTACCTTAATTTCTTTCTTTAATACGCGGCTTTGACATTTAAATGCACGTCCAGGGTAATTAGTACGGTACGCTTTCTTATTCGGGCACCTTGGTGCTTCATGCAAGTACTGCCATATCGTTCAGTTTTACATTGACTTACTATCAGGGGTGCGTCTTCAGCAAGTCTAGTGCACTTTTTCTTTGTTTGTTGGTTTGTTTGTTGGTTTTGCTTCCTAAGAAGTAAAATGGCTGCGAAAGGCAAATCGTAGTTTGTTATTGTCCAGTCCTGAGCAAATTTAGTCTGCTTCAACTTAGTTACAGCCGTAGTGTTTACAATTTTTGGAGTAGCGGTCCAGTTGACTCCCCAGTATCCGATGAGGCGATCATTCTTATTCCGCGCTTTTGAAGGGGGCTAATGTTATCGATAGCAATTCTACAGGCATTTCTCAGACTAAGCGGCAAGAATGAAATAAGCTGAAGTACAAACTTCTCCATGTTCTCTATTAGTGACGAATCTTATGCAGCAGTCTTACAGCTATTGAAAGTTTCTTCCCTAGCTTGGTTATATGGGGCTTCCATTCAAGAGGCAGGTGAAGAATTACCTCAAGTTCCCTGACTTTCTTGGAAAGGCTGACTTTGTGTCCCTTGATTTTAATTGCGTAGCGAATGATCTAAAGACAACTATCTCTGTCTTCCTCGCGTTCAGAGAGAGTCTATTATCCACTGGCACATGCAGGATTGTAGGCACAAGAGAAATTTCTTTACAGAGGGAACAAACATTGATCCATGAAGAAGCCCGTTACAGTTACGTGGAGTCTAGGAGTGCTTGTCCACTATTGTTATAAACCGAGAAATTGATATTTAAAAAAATCAAGGCCATTTTCCTTTGTTCCATATAGATGCAAGTCTACATGGGCAAATAGCGAATCCTGGATACAATTCGTAAGGTCTAGCAATCCATGCCAGATCAAATGCTATTCACGGAATCCGAATAGTCGCTAGTATATTATTTTACTTTTCTCCACGAATTGGTAAAGCCTGGGAATGCACGCACTTCTTAAATACTTTCTGACTTTGGAGAGCAGGGATGTAGGCCAGTAGTTCATGGAGTCTTCAGTCAAGCTTGACTGGAAGATCGATGTTACCTTGACAAAGCTCTGAGGAAAAATGGCTTTGGTAACTGATTCCTTTGCAACAAGTGAATATAGCTGAAAAAAGCTATAGCTACGATGAATAATTGGAAACGAGCTTCAGAAATCTGTCGGCACACTACAGGGTCACAATTTACTTCATTCGCCACATAAGCTTTCGTCTTTGAGAGTGGCAACGCGCTATCATCCAGGGGCTAGAGATGTAAAATCTATAGTTCGTGTAGGTATTAGTCTTCTCATCAAGAGATCTGCACATGCGCGAAAAGTCCTTGTTGAGCGTCCTTGTTGGACTTGGTGCAATGGGCATCGGCTCCTTAGCACAAGATTTGATTCCATCTACAACTATAGATGGGCTAGATTTCTGTTTCTTTGCGTTCCTAGTTTTCTTTTTTCTTTTTGTCTTTCTCAAAGTCAATGCGAAGAAATTGTGTTCTACGTGAACCAAAGAATAAATGAATAGTAAACCTAGAAAAACGCTAGCTTGACCCACCCATCCAATGCAGAAGTCGCTTGCAAAATAACAAAAACACCTTTTCATCGTTCATCAACAAGCACTTTATACAAGACAGCCAGTTTGGAAAATTATGTAACTAAAAGAAATTTAACTTAAAGCTGGGCAGTATACTTAGGTTGAAGAATATAATTGCAGGGCATGACAAAAGCGTGCTGCTACTTTAATTACTGATTAATTAATTACATGAACGAGAATACGAAGCAATGCACAGATTTGAAAGAGGAGAGCTGACAATTTCAAGTCACATGTACAATACCAAAGCTCTGCCACCTTATTTATGTGACAGCTTATAATTTGTCAGAAGAGCTAGAAGTAGATATCGGTATAAATATCCACAAATACATTCCACACAGGTGTGCGCGAACCGGGGTACTTTTTTCGATGACTGTTCCATGATGCAGTCGCAAGTTTCCTTCTTAAGTTTTGCTGCAAAGTCTCGCGTTCAAGGCAACATCGAAAGCAATGAACATTCAGTGACAAAAAACAACAACAATAAAAAAACAACAGCAATTAACCTATTGTACCTCTTTTTGTGCAACTTTCTGTACCTTTTTCCTGTTGCAGCAACACGATGAAAGCTGCAAATCCTGTTTGAGCGCTTGTTAAAGTTCGACAACTGCCAACACGTTGGGCTTGGGTTTAAGTCCTAGAAAATTTAAGCGAAGCAAGAAGAAGCTAGAAAAAAAAACACTTTTATTTAACGATTCGCACCTCATTATTTATTTGCAACAGGTTGAGCGACAACTTCGTTACAATTAAAAATGCCGACATAGGCTTATTGCACCTTTTGCAAATCATGAAGACATGTGCTGTTCAGCTTCCATGTCCGGGTGATATCAGAAGAAGTGATGGTTTTTGGTTAACGGCTGCAACTTCAACACATGTTCCATGAACAGCTGCGAACTGAATGAGATATATCCCTTAGTGCATGTTTTTTAGATATGGAGTATTTAGATAAATAGATGGATACATGGATAGATAGATAGATAGATAGATAGATAGATAGATAGATAGATAGATAGATAGATAGATAGATAGATAGAT
>QQSS02215183.1:0-11121 GCA_003687565.2 Craspedacusta sowerbii
CATACATACATACATACATACATACATACATACATACATACATACATACATACATACATACATACATACACACATGCTCACAAGCAGAGTGATAGCGAGCGTCATAAAAGATTTTTCAGCACAGCGGTGGTTGACCTGATATGCAGTGTCCAGTAATGAAAAGGATACGAGGGCGCTTGCCAGACCGAAGATCACTCCGATGATGGACGAGACGAAGAGCATGAGACAGAACTTGCCCAACGAGTGCAAGACCAGGCTGCTCAGCACCACGTCGCCAGCGTCCATCTGTTGCGCAGCGCTTATCAAAGTCCTGCCAACGATAAACACATACAAAAAAAAAAGGTACAATCATCTTCGGCATCACGCTGTGATCTCGCGTGGTCTAGCACAAGACTGTATTACTGCGAAGACATTTCTCAACGGACGAGCGAAGAACTACGGTGTGAGATTCCCCTGTTAAATAACTTCGACTCGCGCCTGGAATAGCCTTTCTCCAGATGGCGATTTGCATCAACACCTTGACGCGTAAGTCAAAGTTCAAACGTGCTTTATACTCGACTCGAGTAATGAAATATTCCCGGCCGCGTTTGAGAAGATCAACAAGAGCTAACTTTGAGAGTGTGATGGATCTAAGGAGATCAGTTTTTTGATGATTTCTTGCTCACCAGCAAAATCACAAGTGGGTGGAGGAACCATTCAACATTGACACTAGCTGAAAGGAAACTAGCAGGAAACCTTGCTTGCAATGAACACAAAAAAGTCTGGAAAGGGACACGAACATAGAGCGATGAGAGGTTATGTCGACAACCAAAATCTAACGATTGGAAAACCATGAATACTAGTGACAAAAAAAAAAAAAAAAAAAAAAAAAACGCCGCCAAAATGCCGATCTGAATTTTCCATTGAAAAACCCACCTGCCGAACCAAGAAGTTAAAACGCGACATAACTCGAAGACGTTAGCGATTTAGGGCGAGGGTGGCGAATGCACGGTCAGACAAGGTTTTAGTAGATAGACAAGATCACGGCACATTCACAGCGCTTATGCCCATACACTATATGGACTTCCACATCACCGTGTGATTGCATAAGAAGGTACAATAAGCTTCGACACGCTGTTATTTCACGTGTTCTAGCACAAGATTACACCACCCTTTGCGATGACACATTTAACGCAACTGAGGAATCGTTCAGGACTCTGTCAACAGATTTATCACCTCATGTAAGAACCAGCTGCTTGAATGAGGCTTAAACGTTAAAGAAAACTCGTTACCAGTCCTATTTGCTATTAGGGCCGAGTTCAGCTTGCGACCACGCCCAGCACGTTACCTGAACACAGCGCGCAAACTAAGAGTGCGGGTTAGGACTTACAAGAAATGAATGGCTGTGACTGGAAACACCGAAAGCTCACAAACCATAAGAAAACGAAACTTCGTTCCACACTGAATTCTTCCCCGCTTTATCCCCCGAACGGACACAACAGACGCGAGTCTCAACATCTACTCATTATAGCAATAAATACCCAAACACAAGCTTCAGATCTGTATGTCAGGAATACAGTCAGGAAACAGAGTCTACCCGGGAGAGACCCATACCTGCTCCACAACCGACTCTGCATACTCTTGCAAACGCTACGGGTAACCACTCACGCTCTACTTGTGCGAAACAAAACAAAAACGAGAATCCAACGCACTTACATGGTCAGCACAATCGAAACAGCGTCGTTCAAGACCGACTCCCCGAAAACGATGGCATACAAGTCTTGATCCACATTCATCGACTGGAACAAGGCTAGAGTGCATACTGGATCTGTAGCCGATATAAGCGAGCCGAAAGAGAACCTTAAAATACAAGACGCCCTGATATTAGGTAGAACGCCATGACTCGTACCACAATCAAGGTGACGCAGCTTTACGCTCATTTACTCAAGTGAAAGGCTACAAATCATCGAGAATAAAAAAGCAGAAATGTCCACTGGTGACTTCCAAAATAATTTTCCGACGCTGAAACAACATGGAGTGTGATCGCCGGTTACGAAACTTACAGACGCGCGCGCAAACACACACACAATGCTCACACCCCCACACAACACGGACGCACGCGCACACACACACACACACACACACACACACACACACACACACACACACACACACATATATATATACGCCCGCGCGCGCAACCCTTCAGGGCAATCTTCTCGCAGCTCAGATCTACAAACCTGCAAGACCTGCAAGAAACTTCTCAAACCAGCAAACTACGCAACTATTTCAAGAATCTAGTTTGCCTTCACCGAACAGTCGAACCGAACAATATTTTTAAAAAAACATGGCACGCGAAACTTACGCTTCAATAAGATTCAACTCATACACCAGACCAACCTAACAACAAGATCGATATGGATATTGAATATAGCGGATCACAAAATACATACGCACAACCCAAGCGAACGGAAAACATTCACGCGCAAATGATTATGCACAAGCCAGGCTTACTGACCCGAGTCATATCCTACTTACAACCATACGTCGACTACTATGTAAGCGAAGTAATATTTCATGTCGAGACACTGCCTGCTAGCACGCGGGGAGTACCACCAATAACCGTGCCAACGCCGGTGCAAAGAGGACGGATTGGCCAGAGATCTGAATTCTGCACTTTCGACAAAGACGATACCATCCTGCAAAGCATCAACTGCATACTCGGTTGTTTATACAGTTTAAACTAGCAGAAATCCAACATTCTGGTGAACAAACCTGACCCAATCCAAACAGGGACAAGCCGACGATGACAGCCGAGATGACAGTCCCCAAGAGCGCGTACGTCAGAATGGCTCCAATGTTGCTGAAGAAGTCGCCCTGCAAAACATTGCATTTAACATTTTCATATCGATAGACAAAATAAAGTTTAAGTTCTCAAAACAAAAATATAAATCAAAAATAATCCTGCTACGTAATTATTCAACAATTTATGATGGCGAAGAAGTAACACGAGCCAGAACAGTAATCAGAAGCAAGGATTTCCGAAGATCAGCAAACAGACAAAATACCTTTATACTTCTCAGCTACGTCATGTACAATGTTACCAAATGGTCGAAGTAGCGCTAAATTCACAACAGCTTTCAAAAAGAAGACAACTTGTTGACCAAACGCTCAGTGAGCATTTGCAGCGTCAATCATTGACCAATTGGTGTATTCACGTTTTCTTATTTAAACACTTGTGATATAATTTTTCGTATTAGTTGAAAATGATCAAAGCTGATCGAAACATGTCCTACAAAACTTAAACAAGTTGTCTTTTTTCTGAAAGCAAGGATTCTTTTTCCGGTCTAAACCGCACCCTTTTAACTGACGAAAAACGTAAGCAAACCAATCCAATCCACTCATTTAAAGGCAAGTTATAAACGGCAACCTTTTGGAAGCATGGCTAACAAAACATAGCGCTGGCTGCTAAAAGATCGCTCTGCCAAGGCAGATCGCCACAAGCAGATGCATAGCACTGCTCCCTACAGAACTGCACTTCGCTAAGAACGCTACCTTCTGAAGAGTGTATCCCGACTCGAAGATTATGGGCGGAAGCAAGACGAGGAAGAAGACATTCGGATGGAAGGATTTTATATCCTAAATCGAAGCAAGAACACGTCACAAAACCAGGCAAATGGAGTTCACAGAAATCAGTATATCAGTTCATCACGGGAAGGAGCTGAAGAGAAGAAAAACAAAGAAACAAAAGAAATTATCCACCAAACTGAAGGCTTCAAAATATCATCACCTCATCTAGTCATGCACTCAGGATTATTTAAATTGAATTTTAAAAATCATAGACGAAGATCTCCTGCCATTAAGAAAATATCGAGTAATAACTGTTACATTAGTTCTTATAATTGCTGCATTTGTTACAATTCAATAACATTTGTTACATTCTTCATTATATCAATTACAAAGATATTGAGACCACAGCGCGAGCAACGGCTTCACTCACCTCATATTTCTTAACATCAACACCTATCTTCTCAACGACGAATTTCAGGATGATAGCAATGATGCAACCTACAACACCACAAACACCCGAATACACCAAAAAAGTAGCACGCAGAAGGATGCCACAAAAAACAACAACAACAAAAAGAAATACCAGTGGTTGATACCCAGATAAAAATGGGATGGTCAGTTTTAAATCTCGTTCTAGTTCATCAGTCTTAAAGCTGCGCCCCAAGAAAGGAGCTTGAATAACAATTACAAACATCCAATACCACTTCATCGTCAAGAACCTTTAAAAGCGTCTTCCACATATGGGAGTGTAAAAGCAAAAGTGAAATGGTCAAAAACAGATGGAACATGTCATACAAAATAAGGAGTAAAATATCAAAGCCTATAATCTAGGTGAGAATTGGGTCTTAACTTTACCTAAATCTTAGCAACTATCGATACAGCGCCTTTTTCAGTATGTCAAGCAGTCTCTGAGGTAGCAATTTTAAAGTCACACATTGCTCTTTGAAATTATTGGCCACTTCATAAGACGCGAATGGGAAATCACCTGTAATACAGTTATGACTTTGGTCCAGGTTTCAGTTAGGGTTTTCTTAGCTCCGTCATAGCAACATTGAAATCTCACGTCGCACTTTTGAACTTAACTTATTGATCCCTTGATAACCTGTAATTTAGTCCAAGCTTCAGTTAAGCCTCAGTAGCTATTTATAGTTGGTTGTACCCCACATTATTTAAAGCACTCACTGCCATAGCAACTTTAAAATCTTACGTCGCTCTTCAAATTTAACTTATTGGCTGCTTGATAAGAAAACCTAAAGCAATTTAAGCATACATTACTAACCCAGAATCATCACTGCTAATGCTTCAGGAATGTAGTGAAGCTTCTTATGCAACAAGAAGTTGATGACCATCACACATAGAACTAAAAACAAAGGCAAAAGAAGAGATGGAGTAAAAAACACAGCAGAAATTACGGAACAGCTGGACACAGTACAAGGCTCAAGGTAACTGTACTCCTAAGGATTTCCATTAAGGATGCATACAAATGGCACCACCGTATGCCTGATCAGGTACTTGCTTCGCTTTAAATTACATGACCTACCAAGACCATCGAACACCACTTGCAAGGATCACCTTTTATTAATACAGTTAAAGAGTATTTCAAATTACAAGTGACAATAATCTAATACATACATAAGATGCAGAGAACAGCAAAGAATGTCATGCATGCATGTACAATCGCTTCTGCCACTTCATCTTCTTTAACAATCGGTGTCCTGTTGGAACTTTTGTTGCCATGTTCCTTAACAGTCTCAGCAACGGAAAGGAGGCTCCTTAAACTCATTTTATGGCTCTGAATGAATTCAAGTCAAGAGGGAAGGTCAAAAATATCCGTCAGAAAATATGCTATGACAAGAACTTAGATCTCAAAGGTCAGTTACTATGAAGATATCACTTAAGATTCGCAAAGATAATAGAGCTAGATCCATAACAAGATAAAAATTGCATGCAGAATGAGGACTTCAGAATCTTTTGGATAAGCAATATTCTGATTGCAATGCCTGCTGGCCAGCCTTCAATACTAAATTTCCACCAAAATAGTAAAGCCTGCTTGTTCCAGCATCGACTAATTAGCTGTTACATCTAATGTTTTGCAGGCAGCAGCAGCCCTGACACAAGAAACTTTCCAGCAAATGCAACATGACCAATAAAATTACACAAGCCTCAAATTGAATTGAGATAACTTTCAAATGGCAATGACAGGAGTCACTTCATGCAAATACCACTTATATACAGAGTAGATGCACTTTAAGGCAGAGTCTAATCCAGGAAGGCTCAGTTTATTTCATTAAACAACAACCACAAAAATCTACAAGGCATAACCTGATCATGCTAAAAAGCTTCAGGATATTAAAAAACTTTAAGAAATTAAAAAATGACAAGCGTGAGATGCCAACTCCGATAAAACAGTTCGAACCAAAGCAAAGATCTCCTATACTATGCTAACTACTAAAATAGAGAATTTATTATGTGATAGAAAATAGCGATTCTTACCTATTAAGAGCGGAAGAGGAAGTCAATTACCCACCAAGCTTCTTCAACAAAACAGCGTAATTGTACCCATTCATTGGGTAACCTCTGCCAGTAGTGAAAATCAAACCATCCAACGCAAGCTATCGCCAATGTAATGAAATATGTATGTCATCTGTAACAAAAGTACAGCCTTTTGCAGATACTCGGACAGGACACTCACACAAACTCAGACAAAGCACACTTAAATGCTTGAAATACAATACCCAAAAATACATAATGGAGCCACAGATTTGCTTCTTCTGAAGAACAGGTAGATATGAGAGGCGATCTATAGTAGCATAACAATCATCTGCTTTTTTTTTTATCATGCATGGTGCCGATTTTACTCCAACCCTGGTCCCTGTTGCTAATGTCACCAGTCAATGAGGAAGAATCTGACAAAGGCAAACCCATTTATCTTGGCAAGATGTACAAACATAAAAGCTGCAGATCCAATCGATCGATGGAGAAGGCTACCTAACCTCTTACATAATCAAAACAAATATATTAGCACGTAATATGGCAAGCTGAAATACTTACCAAGCAATCAAGTTTGGTGAAGTCTACTGCAGTCTAGATCTAGAAACTTAGCTTAATTTTAGTAGTTCTGACCCTCAAGAAACTGATGTTAGCGGGGTTCTCCAAACAGATGATGCTGATTGGGTTCTACACACTAGCAACTTCGGATGATCTTTGAAGTTCTGATCTGCAAGTAATGTGCACACTCGTCCACCGCCTACATTGACTTATCAAACCTCACCAAACCCAGCCTCTGCCATCTGCAGATTGCAACACGCTGCAATCATTTCAGACTTCGTTATCCAACAGACCAACTCTTATCCCACTTATCAGGCAAATGACCAAGAAACCAATTTCGTGCCATTCAACTTTGGCCATAAACTATGACTCCCTTTGAAAATAACGATCAAGTTAATTACGACAAATAGCCCCAGCGCAACGTCTCACGGGGTCGGAAGTTCAGGCGGATGTGCACGGATTATCTGTATCAACGTTTGCCACCTTGCTGATCTCATAGGTTTCTAATTCCATGGATTTTATGTTAGGCGATTGACAGTAGTAGGTCTTTGATGAGAATGTCCTGCAAAACCCCGCAGATCAAAATAAACGCATCGCTGTTCATAAGGTGCTTCGTAACGGCCCAGCAAGCCCCAATTCGATATTTATTTTATATGTTGTGAAACATGCACCGTCTTAAGCAATTAGCCCTTAAGTGAGCGAAATTGTTGGGTCACCGTTGATGAGTAACACGAGCGATAACTGGTTCGAACTATGCAATGCAACGTTGATGATCTCGCTAGTGAACCAGAAAGCCCCCTTCCCCTCCAAAGAAATTTGAAATTTGCACCGCGAGAAACTTAAAAGATCGAACACATCCTCGCTGGGCGCAGTAACATAATGGGCATGCTGACGTACTGCCACCTGGGCGTGTGAAGCTAACGTGTAGCGAAGTGTATAGGAAAGATGGATTTGAGAAATCTTGTCCAAGCAGGTTGGTCAAGATATTTTTCATTTAATAGGCATTACGGCATTTTCACTCGTGGAACGAGGATTTTCCGCGTTCGTCGGTTGCTTTATTGATACAGTAGAACGTCGTTTGTGCGAATTTTTTTATCATGCGCATTGAAACCGGACAAGTTTTCTTTTTTCGGAGTGAATATTCGCATTCGTTTTTTTTTTACAAGTAACTGTACTGAATATGAAAAAGGTTTCGAACAGTGCAATGCTCAGCAGTTGTTCCGCATAAGGCGGAAAGCGACGAGTGAGGGATATTTTGGGAACGTTTCCACTTCACGCCTTTCCAATAACTTGCAAAGCATGTCTTAAATAAAGATCCCGCGATATTTGTCAGAAAATGTTTCTAATTTAAGTCCTTCTAATTTGTCGGAGTCCTGAGGAAGTTTTAGATTCTGTGAGCATTGCATGATAATAGGAACATTAGGTCAGTTTTTTTCTTCAAGCGAGACGAGGATATAAGAATTTAAAATTTCTTCATAAGTAGAATTTGAAGTGCTATTGCTTTGAATTCAAAACGGAATCGCAACGTCTTGAAAACAGAAGCAAAAACTGATACATCCACGAGAGAGAGAGAGAGAGAGAGAGAGAGAGAGAGAGAGAGACAGAGAGAGCGCGGAGTTTCACTGCTTTATAATATTGGAGATTAAATTTTCTGACAACGAAAATTCGGGAAACTTTGTTATATTTTGCATCAAACCTTGACTCAGTAGTGGGCCAGAAGAAGGACCATGGGGCAGGAAATGATGTTGCTCTTGATCGTGCACTCCACTTGTGGTTTTCAAAAAGAAGGAGCAAAAGGGGCCTGATATTAGTCCCACTGCCGTGCGAGAAAGCGTTTCAGCTTAAACGAAAATTTTTGCGGTTCGGCTGACTTCGAAGCTACCACTGGCTAGTAAGAGAACATTAAATACCTTTCCAAGACATGGAAACGGCAGATGCAAAGGCGCATTATTGTCTAGTGATAAAAGTTCTGCCAGCAAGTTGAAGGAGACTGTATCGCAGCATTTGGAATAAGAAGTTGACGACAGAGACGTAATTTACAACGTAGACGATACTAGAGAAAATATGAAGACTCTGGTTTTAAAAATGTTCATTGGCTTCAAAATGGGAGTCCACAGCATCAGGTTTTGAAGTGAGAAAGAAACGAGTGATAGCCATGATTTGTGCCAACGCTATCGGAACGCAAAGCTTGCCATTCCTTGTTTATGGGAAATCTAAGAAGCCCTGATGCTTCACAATTCCTCATGCATTTTAACTTACTACAAGGCTCATAAAACTGCATGGATGCAATCCGCCATCTTTTCTTAAACTTTAGTCTAGAAACTTCATTTCCAGCATCAAAAAAACTTCAAAAGCTTCAATGGAAAGCAGGCAAAGTTTCACTTATTCTCAATAATTCTTCCTGTCACACACAGAAAAATCTCGATGCAAATAATGATGACTTCTGCGTAATGTATCTTCCACCTAATGTCGCTGCGCTGGTGCAAGCGTCATTCATAACCTCAAAAGAATTTATAGGAAACACCCTTTCAGAGATTCCTTTAGGCAGAAAACGGCAACTGAAGTGTTGCTGCTCTTGAAAAAATGCTCAATATAAAGGACATGCTATATTCCTAGGCGTGAGACTATTTCCGAAGACAGAACCTGCAACTTGCATGAATTTGCCAGTCTTAGACGGCGTTAAAGAATGAGAATTTCAGGATTTCTAGAACACAATTAAGATGGCGTGCGATGCGAAACTTGGATGGCTATGTTGAAAACTCTAGATTTTTTCCTGTCATATTCGCCATATTTAGCAATTTAACAAAAGATGCATCTTACAAAACACAATTAATAACAGGTATTACATCATCCGTAGTTGATTACACCCAGATCTTAATGTTCAGATGGCATGGTCCTCCGACAAAGCTGTTGGCTTTGTCATGAAGCACCATACGATTGGGTGTAAACGCTGAAAACGGGTTTAGCGGTTTCAGATGCTAAATGACAAGGACAACAACAGAAAGGAAAATAGCAAGGCTCATCAATGGTTGACGCGTTTGCTGCGTTAGAGGCAGCTATACAGACCTGCTCAGAACTACACTAAGAGCTCGGATCCATCCGTTCCGTTAAGTATCGTTTGTTTTGCTTGCTTGGATCGTATCGGAAAATTAAAATGCTTAAATCTTGTTGGGGTCATCGGGACCTGCACCAGAAGGTGCAGGTTGCCCTTTAGATACGTAAGGGTTTCGATTGTGAAATCGTATAGCTGACATCTTCTGGACCTTAGAATTTCCTTTCCAGTGGAAAATAATCTTTCCACTGCTGCGTTGGAAGGGATTGATGTGTCAAATTCGATAAATGGGGTCATCAAGGCTTGGTTACCCAAAAAGTTTGTGCAACTAAGTTCCATCTTAGAGCCCCATCTAGAAATGTCTCCAACAAGCTGGCATACTGGCTGTGAAGGAAGAATCTCTAGAGAATGAGTATGAAGACTTTCCTTACAACACTTCCCATATATTGCCCCATGTTATTGTAGAATATCGTTATCCTTAAGTGCAATGAAATTTCTTTTAAATATTACGAACGACCTTGGCGCATCTGCCAACCGCGGGGAGAAGAAGACAAGCAGTCAATAAGATATCGGATCCCAATCCACTTTTTCTCATTCTGAGGGAGAGGGAGGGGGGGGGGAGGACGAAGGACGGAGGACGAGGTCAACACAACGCAGCAGCGACAGCCAAAAGCTGGGATTGGAGCAAACTAATTTAAACGTTTTAAATCTAACGGACTTGGTACCCAATTTTTTTTTGAAAACACTAAAGCGTTAATCGCTTAATGATTATAAGTTAAATCCGTTAATTGTGAAGTCCGCATAATCCGAGAAAAAGTAACGGACCACGATTCGAAAAAAACGGACATGTAACGGACTTCACGGACTTAACGGACTGGATGTTCAGCTATGGATGCCAGTAATCGAATCGCACTCTCCAGCAAGGCACAGGTTTGGGTAATAGCAAATGGGTAGAACATATCAAATCGCAGTCGGATTATGTGTCAAGCAACATAGCCAGAAAAAAGTAGGAAAATCGTCGATGATTACGGAAAGTAAACGGAGACATGGCATAGGGATACAGTTAAGAATTGCGCAAATTTAAGTCTTGGCAAAAAGGATAACACATCACCAATAAAAACACAAGGCAAAACACATCACCAATAAAAGTTATAAGCAAAAGTTAGACTCAAGCAGAACGTACTTCAACAAAGCAATATGCAAAATATTTGAAATTGAACGAAAATGTAAAAATTGTACAGAGAAGAAGGGATTATTTTCCACAATAAAAATAAAATTGCAACAATTTGCATGTGTTCCCATTACAATTTGCAGATCTCGTTACAGATTTACCCTACCTCGGGCTAATATTGTCATCCACACGATGTTCCCGCAAAGCTGCTGAAGAGATTCTTGAGATAGATAAATAGATAGATAGATAGATAGATAGATAGATAGATAGATAGATAGATAGATAGATAGATAGATAGATA
>QQSS02215194.1:0-11121 GCA_003687565.2 Craspedacusta sowerbii
TCTGCTAATTGAGAGCTTGATCATCGCGCAACATAAATTCGCCAACTCACTGAACGTGCAGTCAGACTCGAATATAAGAAAGCCCTGAAAATATGAACGTTTATCATAGCTTTTGAAAATAGAAAAGTAAATAAATTGGGCAAATGACAACAATTGATGTAGCATCTACTGCTGATGGCGAACGTAAAGCAAGCGATACTCAGAGGGCACAACGATCTCCAAATAAGATGTACCACCAGACATTAAGCGAAAACAATTGGGACTGCTGTGCTTAAGGGAAAGAACGATTTAAGCCCAGAAATATAATAAGAGTGAAAATTTTTCAAATGTCTTTACTGAACTACAAGCATTCAGTCTTGTTTGCTCGGTATGGTTGCTCTGCTTGGTTTCAAGTTGCAGCAGATTCGATGTCATTGACCTGTTTTCCCTATCAGATATTTTGCTTCATGAAGATGTCCAGAATACCTAAAAGTCTTCGTATTGTATTCGATTTATGTCCTGCTTGGTTTCCATTATCACATCTGCAAACTTGTGTAGTCCATGGCAATCCAAGAAATCGTCTTGATAGTCTTACTGCTATTCAATGTGCATATGTTCCCTCATGATCCCGTTAGTAGCACAATTCTCAATACGTTCATTCTAAGTTGTCATAGTGGTCTTGATTACATTCAGCAAGCGCTAGTGTCGCTCCTTTAAAGGCAGACGATGAGAACCAAATGTTTTAGAACCAAATTGCCTTTCTGGGCAAGTATTCAAGTTGAAACGAGGTGTCGAGTTAACGGACACGTAACTGGGGCGGATATCAACGGGATCTTATAAATACATGCATAGTAGAATTGCTTTAAAAATACACGAACATTGGGGGGAAAAAAAGAACCAAATGTTTTCCTGATCCTTTGCATTTGTTTCTATCAGGTTTCCTTCACAATCCAATAACCAACTCTTAAGAACAACAGTCCTATTAATCTTACGTCTCGTGGTGCTTGGAAACCCCGCATTGCAATAATGCATCGTCTGTAGGTACTAATCGGGTAAAAGCCAATACGTGGCAATATAATTGCAAAAACTAATAAAATAGTCAATGTAGTCTTTTCTTCCTTCCCAAACAAAAAAAGACGTCGTCGATGTAATCGTGCCAGAGTATAGTCGACTTACTATGGTTTGGGTAGTTTACAGCAAAGGGATGCCCATATCTGTGTTCCGCGTTTGATGAAACAAGCGGTTGTCGAACAGCATGGTTTTGTTTTCTAGCACTGTCTCTTACGGTTTTCTCGCGACGCATTTGTAAAAAATCATTGCATACCGAGATTGGGTCATCGTGACAAATATTATGATACCGGGCTTCAACATTCATAGTCATTATTCACATGTCTGCAGTGTTCGCGGTTTCTGGCAGTGGGTCTTGAAGCTAGCATACGAAATAGGAATTGTCCCTAATACGCAATCGCGCTCTTTTTGCAAGTGGCCTCAGGACTGAATCAACGAGCTCTGAAATGTTGCCGTGCATGCCTTATCCACCTATCAGCTGCAAATAGGCCCTTATCTCAAAATAAGATACTTGTGGACTTTTGGGCCCCAATAAAAAGCAGGGCGCAAGAACTGCTAGTCGTTGCACGTGCTTCTGGCAGTCGACATAGCCCGATTCACGCAGCTCTTTTGTCTGATCTTGAAATCGTCATACATACTCGTCATTTGGCTTTGTATCAAGCTGCAGTTCTTCAGAAAAAGAGACGCGTGCCAACATTTTTAAGCACTTCCTTATCATAGTCCGCTCTGCTCATTATGACCAGTGTCTCACTCTTGTCAGTCGGCTTTATTACAATCGTGGGATCCCCCTCTAAAGGTAAATTTCCCTATCAGGAAAGTCTTCCGCGGACAGAACGGATCAAAAGTTGCCTCAAATTGTTCCACAGAAGATTTCTCGATAACCAGTTTCCACTCTCGGAAAATTTTCCGCGGCCAGTAATTGCTGGCAATTCGATCTGAGGCACAGATTGGTTTGTTTTAAAAGCTTGCCACCAGAAATGCGCCAAGCGCTGCTAACAGATTCGTGCAAGCGAGACTTCGTGTTATTCATAAACGTGTCACCTTGACGTGATGTTTTACTATTCATTACTTACTCCTGCTCTCCTGCTCTTATGCGATGTTTTTTTTTTAATTCAGTGGTCAACTTTCTGTATCGAATTTCAAAAATACCGCCACTTGTCTACCTGCACACTCACTTCCTCAAAGGTTGTAGTCACGTAAAATAAATTGATGCAAACGCTACAGAGGTTTGGAAGCATGTGCTTCAAAATATGAGTAAGAAATTGGATGTTCGGCATTTCGTCGTTTCTGTGATGTTTTTTTTTAGCCTTAACATATTTGCGAGATTTAACGCAAGTTCGTGAATATTATCTCACACACGTTCTACTTTTGTGTCCCGCTAGGAAAAAAATAAATCAGTTACAACCCGTTAAAAATAAGATCTACTTAGTTTCATCTCGGATACAACACTTGCCCGAGGTGCCGTGACTGTTGCACGTGCCCATGCTTGCTGGGTTTAACCACGCTAAAATAACACGCGACAAACATCTACTCGATCTGAAACGCCGATTGGCTCTTTTTCGAACTTGCCGCCAGAATTCCGTTCAAAGTTGGATTCAGTTCAACTTCTGTCTGGACAAAGCAGAACGGAAAAAATTCCGTTGATGATAGGGGTTTAAGTGGCAATTAATCACTGTCAACTTTTGCTCCATCAAGGTGATGCGTTCATAGAATAACATTAAGTCTTGCTTGCACGAATCTGCAAGCAGCGCTTGGCGCATTTCTGGCGGCAAACTTTTAAAACGAACCAATCTGCGCCTCAGATCGAATAGCCAGCAATTGAAGGGGCGCATAAAATTTTCCGAGAGTGGAAACTGGTTATCGAAAAATCTTCTGTGGAACAATTTGAGGCAACTTTTGATCCGTTCTGTCCGCGGAAAGTTTTCCGGATATGGAAATCCACCTTAAGGTTTACAGAATCGTTTTGAAAAGCATCAAAGCTAAGGAAAGCAAAACACTAGATATTTTCAAAAAGGAGACCAAAGATTTCTTCTGGAGTCATCACATCCATCATTACCATATTGAAAACCTGAAGATGCTTGCAATATCAGTTTTGTTGATAAATCTCATTCATCTACGTTGTTCTCATAAAACTCGTCTAACTTTTGACGAGTCAACAGACTCGTCAAAATCACCATTTATTGATAGTCACACAAAATAAATATATTTTACTGTTACCCTACCTGATAGCAATTGCCAGTTAAGCAATGCTCGTAAACCTAAACACCCTTCTCCTGTTTAGCAGAGACGGGAACCATTACCCAGGTTACTTAGAAGCAATGGTACGCCACTTCAGGTTAACTGTCGAAGCCACCGTTGCCTCATGAGCTTGGTATCTCTCCTTCATTAGGCTTCTCTATAAACACTGATTATATGGACCCCCCTAAGAAAAGTCCATGTAGAGGATAAACTCCGCTAATGGTGCCCCGTGAAAAGAGCCACGGTCTTCCAGGGGATCCATGCCCGGAAGCAAGTAAACTTGACTAATAGCAACTGTCTTACTTGTATGCATTACGAAGTGTAATATCCTATGTTTGTAAAATTATTGATGGCGAATAACTAACTACAAAAAAATAATAATAATAAAATAATTAAAAAAACTAATTTCTTCTCTAATAATAAAATAAAATAAAATTATGGTTTCTGCCAAAAGCAATAAGCTGAGTTTCGGTTTAACTCGGCCTGCGGCCAAAACGTAAGCCAATGTCCGGCCGTCCACCGAAGGTTGCTTTAGCTAGAATAAGAACGCAATTTACTATCGCGCCGTGTATCGATTTTCTATCGGTGCGCAGCCTGACCAGCTTTCACCCATGAGCTGTCTTAGCTCCGCACTTCTACCAATCAGCTCGTATTAAACAAATGTAATGAACAATTTAACAATTAAACAAATGTATCGGAAATCGCGAATAAATGCCTATTACGGATTGAGTAAACAATCGCTATAACTAGGCAATGCCTTATGTTCATTATTTTTATGAATGAGCAATGTTGAATCGAAGTCCTCTACATTACGCAATATTTATATAATCGAGCATTAGTCTAAATGGGTCAAGGCTCGAATAGATGTCTTAAATCTTGAATGGGTAAACAAAGACCTTGCTAGTCGAGTTGGGCAAGTTGTAGATAGTGGCGATTTATGTATGCAATATATTAAGTAAATAAATGTATAGAAGGCAGAATCTATTAGAAGTAACCGCAACAAAAAAGATAGCACAAAGGTACGAGCACAACAACGACTATAGCAAAGGCATGCAAGTTGAGTAGGGGCTGTAAAAGATACGCTATTGTTATTAACACGTTGTCTTCCAGTGTCAAAGAGGGCACGTAAGTAAATTCTAGCATTGCACTACCTTAGTTTCTTGGGAGCCTAGGTGCATCTACGGTTTCGTGGCAAGGGGTAACCATTTCCTCTAGCTTGAATGTGCATGTGTCCGCAAGAATTAGAGAGAGTAGATTGTCGACACAACAAGATGCATACTGTGTATAGGTGTTGATGCTTGTATACGCGAATATAACCCTGCACTGCTCGGAATGTCTGTCGAATATGTTCGTGGCATTGACCTATAACTTTGTGCTACATCTTCGGGAGATGTTATCTTGCCTATTTGTGCTCCAGCATTTTCTAGCAAAATGTAGTTCGAGACACAGACCAGCGCTCCCGCGGTCAGCAATAGTTCGAAAGTTCTTATAATATTAACCGACCAATTAAACGGGCGTCGGCCCAAATGGCATTGCCCAGTTTTTTTGGACACCTACATGCTCAAATCCTAATTCTTGCAATTTACGGAAATCACCATTTATTGATGCCAAGCCATGTGATCTATACTGTCCGCACCTGGAACATACAACTTCAAGGCGGCGGAATGGCTAGACACGTTGTTGAAACCGCTGGCTTCAAATGAGCACGTAATAAGAGACATTCTTGATTTTGTTTAGAGCAAACTATCTGGAAAGGCTATGAGGCCAGGTGAAATACTAGTGTCGTACGATGTCACGTCACTTTTAACGAATGTACCAGTAGATGGGACGATAGAAAGCCTTGTTGACAAAACGTTTCAAGACGATTTGTTGAATAAAACTCATAAACTTAATTTCTCTCGAGCTGACATGTTCATGCTACTCCAGTTAGCCGTAAAAGACCAACTTTTTACATTTGACGGTGCTTTGTACGTGCAACGGGATGGAGTTAGCATGGGATCGCCACTTGGCCCACTGATGGCAAATACAATCATGTGTCACTTGGAGGAAAAGCTAAGCAACAAAGGCAGACTTCTCAAGTTTTACAGACGCTTTGTCGATGACACCTTGACAATAATGCCTAGCGAAATTGCGGCTGAGGATTTCCTTCGTGATCTTAACAGTCTCAATTCGTTGCTGTCCTTTACAGCAGAAGTGGAGCAGAACAATGGTATCTCATTCTGTGGCGCGTGGAATCACGCGGCGAAACGGATACTATCTACATCTGTTTTCATAAGCCGACGGACACCGATTTCCTTCTGCACTTCCAGAGTAACACGGATGTTCGGTACAAGAAATGTTTAATAAAGTCAATGCTGTACAGAGCGTATCGTTTTAGTAGCGATTGGTCCACCTTTAACGAGGTTAGCCTGCCCGTCAGCTTGGTTCGACCGGGTTGTATTTGACTTTGTCCAAAAGTGCATTGCCTGCAAACGTAACTTGGATGACAGTTTCGCCAATGAGATCCTGCGATTCAATATTCCTTATAAGGATGAAAAGAGTGCGATATACCTAAAGCACCGTCTAAATGATCTGTTATGTAAAGTGCGGGTACAAATTCAGCCAATTTTCACGAGCAGAAAAATTGGCGAAAATTTTAGACCAAAGGAAGCGAAGCCAAAGATTGTGACTCAACAATGCGTTGTCTATAAGTTTCGATGTGATCAGCGCGACGCTGGTTATATCGGCATGACAACTTGCCACCTCAAACTTGTCAACACAAGCAACGGTTGAGCTCAATCGGTCAACACCTGGCTACTCGTCAATTGCCGATCAATTTCGATCTTCACGCCTGCTTCACAAGTCTGCGCAGATGTCACTCCAAATAGGAGTGCCTGTTAATTGAGAGCTTAATTATCGCGCACCATAAATTCTCCAACTCACTTAATGGCCAGTCAGACTCGATTAAGTTGAAGCTGTTTTAGCTCGACTTCGAAGAAGTGACTCTGGCGATGTGTGCTCTGCTTGTTTTTTTTTTTTTTTTCGGTTTTTTAGTATTCTTGTTCGTTTAGTCTGAAGATGGTCCAAGTAAGGACCGAAACGTTACGAAAATTTCGAGACTTATCAGCATATTCTTTGTAGATAATTACCAAACCAGACAGCCTCTTATGTTTCCTGCTTTCTTAAAGGCAGCTATGGGTGAAGTTAGGAAGGAGTGCTAGGTTATGACAAAAGCAAATTTTTCCTCTTTAGTGGTGCTTGCTTTTATGTATTTTTTTTTAAAGCAGATCCTCCCTGTTTAGTTTAGCCTCGCCAAAACTTGATGAGCTAGAGGATTGCAAACGAAGTCTTTCACAATAAACTAATTTATCAGCACTAATTGTGGACTATGTCTTAGTAACTTAGTCACTAACGTAATAATTGAGAATTCTCAGCTCTTAAGCTATACAGTATGTATTCATCGAAAGTAAATGCATATATGAATAGGAGTTTTGGGCTTTAATAAACGCGAATTGCCCTGGTAAAACTTCATTAGATTGCACGAAGGAAGACAACATTAACGGGTACGCAGAACCGCACTTATTTGTATTTTTCCCGCTCCTAGAAGGCGTAATGGTGTCTGAGTGCTTGAATTGTAGAGTTTCGTAGAAAAGCCGAGCAGAAAGTACGGAATGAACTGAAATGGCTGCTAATATAGCGCTTCACGAATACGCCAAAATGGCACACAAGCTTGCATAATTTTTTTTTGTTTTTTTAATGATATTTAATGTTATTCACATGAGAGCGTCGGTTTAATTAATTTAGTCTAAATATGGGGGGCCTGCGCAAACACTGCTTTGAGCATTTGGCCAGGAAACTGCGCATTTGCAGGTAGCTAATAAGAAACGTTTGTCGTGTGGATACAGATGATAGAAATGAAGCTTGTGCTCTGAGGACAAATTTTTTCAGCTCATTTAACTAAGAAATGGTAAAATTTAATTTAATGCATGTAATGCTTACGTCTATAGCATTCGTGTCCACAACTTAATTCGTAGGTTTGGCCTTAACTCGCTTTTCAATACATTTGTTTCTGGTCGTTTTAAATGGTTACCTATGATAATACCATATTGGCATTTTGCGACGTACACTGTTTGTATGTTATTATAAAGCCTCTTTTCTATATATTCAATGTTACTCCTACCTCAGCTCATTAAACGAGTCAATTGACGAAATTTGACCGCAGTAGTATGATGTTGTGTTTTTTCTATTGTTTATCCTTTGGTTGATTTTTCAGTTTTTCAAGAGAAACGTTAGAATTCTCAAATTCTCATTCTGATCCTAAATTTCTTCAATTGTGTGCATGAACATCACACAAGGCAAGCCTGATTTCGTGTGGACTACAATGGCTTCACTTTGTGTGATACCTTTTGTATTATTGCATAGTAAAGTATATTGATAGCAGCATGCTGAGCTAACAAAACAACTCTCGCAAAGCCAATTCCTTGCGCTGCATGGGTTTGTCCACTTTTTATGTTTTATTGTTTGTTTTCAGATACCGTCTATCTTTATAAAATTGCATAAGTCTTCCTTTTCATGTAGTCCTTATTAAACCAAAATGACGATACATGAGCAGAAAGACCTATCTGTTGCTGATTGGATTGTGCTTGGCCTTTACTTCGTGATTTGCCTTGGTCTGGGTGTTTCTGTAAGTATTGTGCCATTGAAGGCTACTTAATTTTTCAAACTGTGGGTGTTGTTGCTGTTCCTCTGCACTACAACCGTGTGTCTCACTGTGCGAGTTCTCTTTTTAGTTTGTGGTATTGCTATATTTCCTGTGTCGCTGGGTGAGACTTACTTGGAGCATGTGATGTTTTTGTGTTCTGTTTATTTTAGTATGTGTTTTTCGTTTAAAGAATTATGTTAATGAAGGTAACCGCATATTGACTATTGACTTGTTATTTTTGACCCTTATAACGGGATTTGCATAAGCTTTGACCCTAATTCAGCACCTCTGTAAGTTATCATTGACCTCAAAGTTTGAAGCTGCATTACAGTAAGGAGTTCTGGTTCCAAATCATTTGTTGTTATTTGGCTCGCGATATGTGCTATATGGTCTGCATTAATGCAAGGTTTTCTTAGTTTTGCCAAGTTGACTGCACATTCGCTATTACGGTTTGCAAGATGCAGTTTTTCTTATGATTATTGCAAATCATACACAAGTTGGTCACTTCTACATTGTTAGCTTGACATCGGCACCAAGCAATCATATAATTTACCGATTCTTCAGAGGTTGCATTGTGTAACTGGAAACATGTCTTTTTTTTCTTGTGAGAAATTATGTGTTCTTTAATTAGTGTGTACATCGTTTATAGCTTTGAGTCCAAAACGAAATGCCTTGTGTTATTTTTGTAGCAGAGAATATGTCGTATTGCTCAAACAAAAATCCATTTCTTTAGGAGTAGATTGCTGTTATAAATTAGGTCGTAAGGCCATGCCTTAGAAAGATTTTGCATACAATTTAAGTCGTAAGTCTCTGCAAAAGCTTTTGCCAAACAAATGTCCTCGGCCATCATTGTAAGCTCGGAAGTCAATGTACTCGAATAATTTTGGAGACCAAAAATTTGTCGGACAGAGTTTGAAGGTGGTACAGCCTTGTCTTAGAAAGATTTCGCTGAACATAAATCAACGGACAGCGCCTGGGTTGGAGTTGAATCAGTGGAGCTATCATGATGGGAGTTTTGTGCATGAGCCTTGGGTGATCATAGGTGTGCACAGAAAATATTTTTATCAATGAAGAAGACCTTTTTTGAATAGGAATCCTGAAATATGGATGACTCGGTGTTGTCATCATGCGATGCTGATGTTATGCTGATGAAACAAAAAGAGTAGGGTGGAAAAGAAGCTTCGTACCTGCTGTCGAACCATGTTAACATTGTCACTGTAATGACGACCTTCTCATGGATGCTCTTTATCCCCACCACATTAAATATTTCTAGCAATGCCATGTTTTGCAAAGCGTTGCAATGTTCAAAGCTGTAGAAGTCGACAGTGGTAATGTTGGCTTCATGGTTTTATAAGGCAATATAACACATAAGGAATATTTGTCGAAGAATGAAGCAAAATTGTTTTGTGAGCTTGCGAGAAGCACAGGCTGATTGTGGAACATTTGTCTCTTAGCTGGTTGTGTAGCTCAGCCGCTCTCGACTTTTCCTGGCACTTTTTGAAAGATAGTTAAGTGATTTAACCAGTCAGGGCCGTTCTGTTTCGAAGTCTGTTATTAAGTTTTGTCGTAACGCCGCTCGAATTCTTGCGGTGCTAAGTGTCTTGGTTCGAGTGACACTCAGACTCCTCACTTTCCGTACAGTGCATACCCGTACTGGTCAGTAGCCATTTCATTGTCTCATACAGAATAGTCTTAAATGTCATGCCCGTCTTGCAAAAAATTGCTGAGGCGATCAAGACCTGAAATTTCCATCATCTATGTCTCTAGTCAAGTAAGATAGTAGACAGTGGACATTCCAGTGGCCTGAATAAACTATCTTTAGCAGCTGCTTTGACTTGTATGACGCAGGTCTGAGTCTTTATATTGGACGCGTTGACTTTGCTTTTACGAGAGGAAGGTGGACGATGCGTTTATTCGTTTGTTCGCTTATTTTTCTGCTTATTTGCTAGTTTATTTATTCTCCAGTCTGTTAGTTATTTGTTAGTTGATTATTTGTTAGTTAGTTGTTATTTTGTTTCTTAGTTTGTTTAGTTGTTGGTCAGTCTGATGGCTGTTTTTTTTGTGTGTGTCTGTTGGTTATTTGCATGTCGTTGGTTGTTTGCTTATTAGTTCGTCATTTAATTTGAACTGTGGTTGTGTTTCTGCTGTTTATTTTTGCGTTTGCTTGTTAGCCAGTTTGTTGGGTATTTGATGTTTTTTTTTGTTGATGTCTGTTGTTTATATGCTTGTCGATGCTTGATAGCCTTTCTTCGTGTGTTTCATTGTTGGGTGGTCATGCGTTTGTTTGTTATTGGTTTCTTTTTTGTCTTAGTTTGCTTTTTCCACGCAACCAGCTAGATCGCGCAAAGCGTTTCAGTTTATACCGGTACCTGTAGTAGCGCTTCGAGAGAGAGAGAGCTATTCGTCTGTATTTTATTTCTATTTAATGTCTGTTCTCTCTCCCCCTTTTCTTTAGTCTAAATTTTTCAAAAAGAAAAAAGATGACAGGGAGACGCCGGAGAGCTATTTCCTGGCAGGGAGATCGATGCTGTGGTGGGCTGTAAGTAGCGCATGCCAGCGAGTGTGCTTGGCAGAGCCGAGTTGCTGTGAGCTGCCTTTTTTTATACGCGCTGATCAAAAGCTCCGCTCTTCTGCTCTTTCTACGCCAGTTTCCATACGGTAAATCTACCCTTAACTCCTCAAGCTGCGATTGGTCCGAATCTCGCGACGTACCGCTAAATTCAACATGACGGCTGTATGCTAGGCTACTTAAATTCGTTGTCGTCGATTGATTTTTTTCTTTGATTTGGTGGAAGCTTTTATTGACTTGAGGATAGCTCGAGCCTTATTAGGGTTAGGGGGCGTAAGTTTAACGGAAATGTTTGGGTTACTTCAAGCTTTTGGGTTCGTAATGCTCGTTTGAAACGTAAGCAGCTTGGGGAATCAGGATCTTGTCTTTAAAGTTATTTCAAGTGAGGGATTCAACCTCGCATATTCGGGCTCGCCCTTGGGGTTTTGACCGTAGCGTTTGTTTTTTTATGTCATTTGGTCGAGCAAACAGTTTTCATGTTGCATATGTAGCCCACCCCTTAGTGCGGGCGTTTTCATCCGATAGTCCTCTACCTTAGTGAGCGCGACACATCCTTTTCGTTTTTCCTTTGATATATATATATATA
>QQSS02215205.1:0-11120 GCA_003687565.2 Craspedacusta sowerbii
AGTAAAACGAGATGCTATTGTCAAAATGTGCTGATATCTTTGACAACAGTTGTCTTCGCTAGGCGCGCGTCTGCATAATGCAAGCACTACTAAAACTCTCCTCAAAAAGCGCCTCCGTAGTTACAGATAGGTACAGGGCATAGTAGGCGATAATAAGGTATAGGCCAATATATGGCAATGGACTTGTACGGCTCCGTAAATAAGCTACAGCTGATAACTCGGGTTCAAAGGCAGTATATGCTAAAAGCAGTGATAAAAGGTTGAAGGAAAACGCGTGCTTGCACGCATACTAATGACAGACGTCTAAAAACTCCTTTCTATTTTACCTAGTACTTCTTTAGTGATGTGATCCGATAAGAATGTCCACAACTGCTCGGGAGCTAAGCTTTAGGAATGGTATTCTCTTCAAGTGAGCCCAAATTCTCGCTTTGAACATTCACTCAAACGGACGCAGATTGTCTGTCATCTTTTCCACTGTGTAGGCGTATATTCGCTGGCTCAGTTTACAATGCGAACTGACCAGGTCACATTCTACTGGCATTTTTGTGATGTTCTTCACGTTTCCATTCAGGATACTAACTGTAACAGAGTCTGCTGGTCCATGCAGGCCAAGCTCAGCCGCGACAACGCTGTTGACATATGTCTTTGTGCTTGCGTCATCAAGCAGCGCGTTAACTGTCATTCACTCTTCGATGGCCTTCTGCAGTATTAATGGAACAGTGCGCAAAGCAATAATGCAGTTAGATTCTGTCTCCGCCGACGCAAGTGGCTGCTCCATCGTTTAACTTCGTCCTATTTTCCGGCTAGCTGGCATTTCCTGCCTGGTCGGGACTACCTCTCCAGAGTAATTCATCCTTGTAGTGTCCGCCCTTTCAGGATAGAATGAAGATTCTGACTTAAGTCTTTTATCGTCGTGCAGTAAGCGGTTGTGATTTTCGTTGCAATCATCCTCACCGAAAATTATTTTTCGCTTGCAGTCAGTGCCCCGGTGAGTCGTGTCCAAGCATCGAAAGCAGAGCCACCGAGCTCTGGCTATCTTCCATCGTTGTGCAACATCCATCCCTTTGAATTTTGGGGATAACCAGACTAGATGGCCAAGACAACAGACTTTGCAACAGCGCTTCAAGGGCTGCATAGTCTGATCATCCCCAAACATCGTTTGCTGGTGTTCTTTGCTGCGTTTCTCTAGTCCGCGAATCTTCTCGGCTGCCACCATAAAGAAATCCGCTTCGCTATTGATCCACTCCCGAAGGGTTTCCACGTTATCCACCTTCTCATTTTCGTAAGTCCATCGTTGATAATCGGTAAGCATCGTCTCGTTCAGCTTCTTCTGCACCTTAATAAACAGCGATCCATTTCCCAATTCCTCATGTCGGTCTGCCTCCTTCAGATAGATTACTAGTACGTCCAATAGGTCGGCCATCTTTTCGACATCACTGGCGTTACCCCGTCGAACGGGACGAAATTGTTCCAGCTCCTCCATATTGATGGCAACGTGTCGGCGCGCTCCTCCATACTTGAGCTCCAGTCTTTCCTTAACAGCATCATAAGCAGAACCTGAATGTACCAAATTTTCCACTACCTTGAATGCTTCGCCTTTTAAGTAGTTGCAAAGATGCAGTAGCTTATATTCCAGTGTTGCAGGCGCATGATCATTGCAAGTCATAAACGCAGCCTTCCACCCACTGTATGTATGCTTGTCGCCAGAGAATGTCGGAGTCGCCACACGTTGTAGCTGCCTCTACATATCTCGTCCCAACTCAGGGGCGCGTGATCCATATTCCGCTTCAAAGCAGTCGGCCTGAACGATAATTGGGGAATCATGTTCAATCAGGTTTTAACGTCTCGCGTTGTGTGATCGCGCATAGGTTCGCTTACCTTGCGGACGATCTCCAGCTTCCGCTCTCTTTGTAGTTTTTTTTTGCTTTCGTCAACCGCGTCGACTTCAGCACTTGTGATGGATTCGCGCTCGCCTTGACCAAAGTCTTGTCCGCCCTCAATCCTCTTCAGCTCAGCTTCCAATAATCGCTGTTGCTTAAGGTAATTGGTTTCCAATTTTTTGTATTGTTCTTTTACAGCCTCAGTCCGTAAACGCTGTTCCTCTCTCTGTTGCTCCAACTGCTTCTTCGTTGCTCTTGTCTCCTTAGCTCTTACTTCTTTGTTGCTGTTCAGCTCGTGCCGGAGTTCTCCGAGATATTCCCACGCCTTTTGATCAGCGGTTCAATAATCTTGGCTAATCTTTTCGATCTCTTCTGAGGTCTGCTCAACTGCCTCGTAATTACCGGCTTTCGTGTAGCATACACTCAGGTGTTCAAGACTTAACCGCACTCGCTCTTCAGCTTCTTCCAATTTTTCCCTGGCCTCGTCAATCTCCTCGAGTTGTGGGGCGTCGGTTTCCAGAAGACGAGCATGTCGAAGCTAAGCTTTCGAAGCCAAAAAGAAGCGAAAAAGAAGCCTTCGCTGATGCTTTGCAACCGTTTTCTTGCACAAGAAATTCGCTACCAGTCTTTTCCTCGACTTCTCGTCTGATTCCTCTTTCACTCACCTCTCCGGCTCTTTTGGTTGCTCTCTTCTTTCCAGCCTTGAGAACCACCCTCTGCTACCAGAAATGTTAGGGAGGCGAGAGGGAGTAGAGAAGTGACTCTGCTGCCGCTTTGGTTCACTTGAACTTTCACACTGATTTAGTGCCAACAATCTTCCGAATATATAGAAAATTTCGACCACCCACAGAAGATCATAAGAACTTCTATAAACGTAAATAGTTTCGATACAACAGGGCTAGTTTCTATATATTTTTCAATGCGTAATTAAGTGGTTTCTCTACCGGCTAGCACCCTATGCAATAAATTAGTGTTCAATTCGAGGTGGCGACTTCTCTTACTTATACATAATGTATAATTATGCATGGTATTTGCATTGGCATAATGTGTCCGCAATGTGTTTGATTTTCTAATTACTTGCTGAGAAAAATATTTGGAAGTCTGGTGCATTCATTGTCCAGATTTACCAAAAAGCAGGGAAACTTGAATAAAAATCAACTTTGACTCTGATCTGAAGGGCATGTATTAATCAGCAGTAAGAACTACTATTCCTATAGACTCTACCCTTGCGCATTCTGAAAATGTTAAATTTATCACTTACCAGCTGTCGATTGAAACCTGAGCTTAACGACGCCAAATTGTCTACTAACAAATTCCGAGGCTGGCCATGCATCACACTGCGATGTGCTCGAAGGCTTGCAACGCTGTTGAAAAAACGCTTGCAAGTTGCACACTCAAAATTTCACGCTTTGTCTTGCGTCCATGTCCGAAAGGTATAGGAAGAGGCATGTTTTTATGGGAATTGCGAACATGGCGGCGTAAATTCGAGACTAATGTGAAGTTTTTTCCACAGTATAAATTTGCGAATGTTGCCATTCTTGTACTTTCATCAACCCCGTATTTAATAACGGTGCTGCGGCGAACTGCTGGTAACGCACGTTGCCCTGATCCGTGTCCAAATATTCAATCGTAGCGTAGCACACCGGTCGCCTCAACCATTTCATTCTTCTAAGATCGCTTCGAAGTGCTCGCGCTTACGTTGACTTAGGACTGATTGTGAAGCGCCAGCAGCGAAGCCGAAGCAAGCTAGTTTTACTTGCTCAAGAACTATTTCCTTCGATCTGATCATATACTCACCGAGCGCAGCACATGAGCTATGCTTCTCCATTTCTCTCAGAGAGAATCTGCTTAGATGCTCTTGCTGCTCCTTAATATCTAGCCCTCTCGGATCACTGATGTTTTCTATCCAGCGCCTGTTTTGCCTTCCTCTGCTCCCACTGCCTGGTGTACATTCTTGTATACCGTCTTTTTCGAGGCATTGTTTCCTTCTTGCCGTGTGATTACATAAGCAACTGCCCAGCTTTTCAATATGTTTGCTACTGACTGATTTACGGAGCTTCCCATAGCCAGTCCTCTACGAATTTCATAGGTGCAACTTCCATCTCTTGTTACGGTTGCTCCAATATACTCAAACGAGTCCACTTGCTCCATCTGTTCACCATCAACTGTTGTTCATACGACTGAATGACTTTTTTCTTACCCCGTAGCCTTTGTTTTGGACTTAGCTGTAGTTAATTACCAGCCATCATATGAACATGTTTGACCAATTCTTGCAGTTCATCCCCGATGTGTCAAACAATACTACATCTATCAATATATCATAAGGTACTAATAGTATAGTGTAAATTTACCACCAATTTGAAATCCTTTACCATGACCATCGAAGGCTTCTCTCATTGCTTTTTCTGCTGTTATAGCAAGTAGATACAATGGCAGTTTGCCGTCCTGTCTAACTCTATGTTTAACTTTTAGCAATATTAAAACCCTTGCCGACATGTTCTTGCAGTTCATTGTTGTTTATGATGTACACATCATGGAGAGGAAATCACGCAACTATCGTTGTCAAAAGCCTTTGTATAGCCAATGAAACAGAGGAACAATGGTTGATTGAAATGTCTTGCCTCGTCTGTGATAAATCGTGAATTGACAATTTCATCCCTCTTCTGCAAGCTCAAGATCCATTGTACACAGTCAGACACTATCATGATTTCTTTGCTCATGGTTTGATGAAAAGGAGGCCCGATTGAACGAACAAACACAGCCTCCTCAATAGCTCTCAGTTCTCTCGTTAGCCTGGGGGACTGGCCATCCAAGAACATAACTCCATGCCTGGATGAATTGATATCATAGCGTACCTGACGTTGCATTTGTTTTTCCTGCCTGGGCCTTAAAAGCTGTGGCATCCTTTTTATTTTCTTGTCATTTCGATAGGGCACCCAGATTGTTTTGATCTTATCTATAGTTTAGAATTTAGTTTATCAGTTTTTCATTCCTACACTGGCACGCAGTTGTCTTCCTCTGCTATTGCGGTATCTCCACAGGTTTAATTTCACAAGTGCCGAGTTTCTCAGCTCACAGCCATGGGATGATTTGTGCCTCTGACATCTGTTTTTATGCACCTTACGGTATAACTAGTGTAACTGATGGATGCCAAGAAATAACCGTTCGTAACAAAAACGTTATTTACAACAACTTCTTCGCGTCTCCTCAGTGCTTCAATGTACTGCGTTCTCATTATCGATATTCGTATTCTTCTCCCCAGGTTCCTTCGTTATGTACCGACTGCAAGTTGAGAAACATTATCGATTATAGTTGCAGAAACCAGCAACTAACAAAATATTGCAATTCGACTACCGAAAGCCGTACTTTTGGCGTCTCTTCGATCACGAAATCAGCTATTGAAGTTATGCTGGTTAATGAAATAGGTGTTAAGGTATTCAGTTTGATCGGCTTTGAATTTGAGTTTGATTGCATTCTGAATTCTGAGTGGGAACGGAGTCAATTTTACCGGTGAACCAAGCAAGCTATGGGATGGGTTTCGTCGCTGGTCTGTGATGTAGAGCATGTCTTGATCATGAGCATGTCATGATTTTGGAAAAACAATCGTTACATTGGATATAGATGGCTCACAGCCGTGAGGAACTTAGCGAATAGATCTCTCCTCTGAATCTATTACGTAGGATGAAGTTATTTAAGCACGGTTGAAACTGAATATAAGAAGTGTCATACTGCCGTCTCAGCTTCTGCATCGCCCTAAACCACATGTTCAAAATATTCTACGAAATATCGCTCGTGCACGGTGACATCATGCACTATAACATGATAGATAAAATGATACCGAATCGCAAATTTCTTCAATAATTACGTCTGTCCACCACTCACATTATGCCTGTCGAGCAAAATGCAGCACTGTATAATTGGCTCTACTGTCAACAACAACAACAATAACAACAACAACAGCAATAACAACAATTTATTTCCCAATAATTGCACCGTGGGTGAACGATGTTCTAGCTCTAACATTTAAGTCTTTCGTAAATGCAAATATTGTATTAGGAGACATCCTCGTTAGCCGTGGCTAATATAATTGAGGATGCCAACTTATCGTAGTCTATTTGTAACAGTTTAAATATAGAAACAGCAACTAAAGAGCTAGCAAAATTAGGACATAAACAATTAGAAGCTCCTGTTATAAGAAAGAATCGCAAAAGTTTTTTTAAAAAGCTGCTCGCGAGTAGTAACGCCATCATCATCAGGAGAAGAAATATCATCGTTTACTCTGCACAACCTGACTCTCGTCGAAGAAGTCAAAAGAATGTTCTTACTCATAACACTTTCCATGAATGGAACAAACGAGACCACGCATGCATTTAAAGCCTCTTGCACTAATACCTCAGTGAACAGGAAAGTAATCATTAAGATCAGTAGTCAACAAATAGCATATCAACAAGAGGAAAATCAATCAGCAGGCATCTGATGGCAGGCGAACCGCTCAGCAAGAAATAAATCTCGCTTAGTATACAAAAAGATCGCATACAAATGTATCGTATCGTACTAAATATTATCGCTAAGCAAAACAGCGAGCTAACAACAATCAAAATGGTATTTTAGTTGGGAACATCAAAAGTCATAGATAGTGGGTTGGGAAGCTACATAGCAACCATAAATGAAACGAGGATCAATATTAGGCATATGAAGCCATAAGCAAAAACTTTACTTCTTTCCCGAAGGTTCTTTCAGGATTGGATATGTTAACCTCGGTCATGCAAGTAGTTATATAAGTTCGCACCCTGGAATTTAATACTACCATTACCGTATCGCTCAGTCCGTCTCGATGGCAACGTACATTGCTGAGAGTCTGTTCTTCGAGCGTTTATAGTTGAGGCTCGATAACTGAATTATTTATTGAGGCACGTTGTTAGCCGGTCATTGTACCAGTCATGCATAAGAAAGCATAAGTTTAGCTTAATGGCATCTTCTAGATTTAGAACTTTTAATTGCGAGAATAGTTGAGACGTCGGGTCATCATAATTGGAGAACGTAATTATTCTTAGAGCTTGTTGGTGTAGCTTATTTATTCTGCTTAATTTACTTTTACTAGCTAGACTCAGGTAAGTAATCTGCAGGTCATATAGGAATGAAATAGACTATAGTAGAGTGTTTAATTGCCGAAGTAGCCACTTAGTATCGTATTTTAGCTAAGAGACTGCTCGCTCTCTCATATTTCTTTGACAGTTCAGAGATTTGATCAATCCATGCCAGTCGAGAATCTAGTAAGATACCTAATAAGTAGTCTTCTTAGATAAAGGTATTCGGTTATTTTTAAATTTTAAATTCAATTTAACCTCGGGTCGCTTATTTAATAGAATGTCGTGGTTAACCGTGTCGAATGCCTTTTTGCAAATCTATAAATATACCACAGGCGTATTCAGTTCCTTCTAATCTATTCATATTAGTAAGTAAGTTAACTAGGGCATGGTTAGTTCGGTAGTTTTTACTGAAACCAAATTGCAGGTCGCAAAGTAGCTCACATTTTTCAAGGAAATCGTTAAGCCGCGTACACATCGTCTTCTCGATGACTTTGCTAATATTGGACAGCAGTGAAATCGGACGGTAGTTGCTGCATACCTCTGGGAGGCTGGATTTGTACGCAGGCGTAACTTTGGCCAATTTTGGAATATCAGGAAATGTGCCTTGGTTAAAAGATTCGTTAAGGATAAATGATATTTGGTTACAGAGAATAGGTGAGCAAAGTTTGAATAGGTGACTTGGAGTACTGTTAGAACCGGATGCTTTAGAAGTGTTTAGCGAGTTAATAACATTCATCACCTCAATAGGGTCAGTTGGGCTTAAAAAGATTATCTCTTGTAGTTGTTGTGTTGTAGGCAACACGTTTCTCTTGCTCTTTGGTTTCTTTCACATACAGTACTGCTTTATATATTCGTCTCTAAGTTTCATGGCCAGCATAGTGGGGTTGGAGATCCACGGTTTTTGGTTGAGGCCTATATGTTTTTTGGACAATCGGCGATAAGGTGCCATTATGTTTAGAATATCAGTTATTTTATCGATGAGGATTTAAGTTAAAATATTGGGATTCGTTTCTTTGCCAAAGCCGTCATTCCACTTGACCACAGATAACTCCCCAAGAAATTCCCGTTCGTTCAATAGTTTATATGAGCGGCCATAAACTCGTTCGTCCTTTTTTACAATTTTCTGCTAACCTGTAGTCAGTCAGAACAGCAATTGTGCGAAATGGTCGGAGATACTACACTTTAAGTTTCCACTCACTAAGTCATGATTAATATCATTAGTAAATATATTACCTCCTAATCAACAATATCACGAATACCATGGTACGGAAACAGTACACACTCAGTGTGTTCTTAGACTTGGCCAAAGCCTTCAACACTGTGGACTATGACATATTATTATTATGCAAGCTACAATAGTATGGAATCTCACTGAATAATGTACAATGGTTCAAAATCTATTTGTCTGGAAGACTTCAATATGTACAAATGAATTCCTATTTGTCAAGAATGCTACCCCTTACCTATGGGGTGCCCCGAGGCTCTATTCAGGGGCCATTACTATTCCTACTGTGTATTAATGACTTGGCCAATGCAGTCCCTTCCTTACAGGTAATCATGTTCGCAGATGACTCAAATCTGTTTTACGCTCATGAAAGTATTTCCACCATCTTCACAAATCTCAATGAACAACTAATGAAAGCAGAGGACAGGCTCACAGTCAACCGATTGCCACTAAATCTTGAGAAAACAAGGTACACTGTCTTTGGTAGACAAGCAGACACAGACAGTTTACGGCTCTGCCGGCTTTACTTATTGGTGGAAACAGAATTAAACAATCCTTCTTTGTTAAACTCTTAGGCATTATGTTGGATGAAAATTTACTTTGGTGCAAACATATCTCCACTGTTGAAAAAAATTTCCCAAAGCATAGGCTTGTTGGCAAGAGCCCGAAAATACCTCAGCCAAGAAACAAGTGGAACACTTTACTTTTCGTTTACGCATCACTTCATATGGTTTGGAAATATAGCATGGGCAGCTACACAAAAAAAAACAACAAAGTTGTCAAGAATTCTAGGATTGCAGAAAAGAGCAGCACGGATTATCATGCATGCAGATATAATCTCACACTCCAGACCATTAATGACACAAGTAAATATGCTTAATGTGTATGAAATTAATTTTCTGCAAGCTCTTGTCTTTATGTTCAAGCACAAGCGTGGGCAACTTCTTTTACTCCATAAAGAGAGTTTTCACAAGGTCAACAATTCATACGACACTAGACTATTCAGGTATGGGTTCAAGGAAAATGCTTCTCTTAGCAATAAAAAATTCAGTATTATGATACGTGGGCCTTACATCTGGAATCGTTTTAAAATCAACAAGGCTAAGGAAAGCAAAACAATAGATATGTTTAAAAAGCAGACCAAAAGATTTCTTCGTGAGTCATCATATCCATCATTACTACATTGAAAACCTGAAGACGCTTGCAATATCAGTTTTGATGAAAATTCTCAACGTTACTCATAAAACCTGTCTAACTTTTGACGAGCCAACAGACTCGACCAGACCCATGCCCTAATTATGACAATTATAAGTATCCCGTAATTCTTCCGAGAAGTGCTTGGGTGACGAAGCTCATTGTCGGTGACTATCAAGCAAGAAATGGTCACGTAGCTGGGACCAACTTAACGCTTGCAGCAATCTCTGGGCGCTTTTGGATCATTCATGGTCGGGAAGTCATACGACAAGTTGAAAGGGAATGTCTCAAGTGCAAGCGACGCAAAGCGACAGTAGCATCCCGACTAATGGCTCCACTACCTAAGATACGGTTTCAGGTCCCACTGCGGGCAATTGCGAGGACAGCATTAGATTTCGCTGGACCATTCATTAACATTCAAGGACGTGGACGGAAACGGGCGAAACGCTATCTTTGCCATTCACTTGTCTAGATGCTCGAGCCGTGCATCTTGAAGTAGCTTACGGATCGGACACGGATTCGTTTCTAAATGCATTCTATAGGATGACCTGTAGACGCGGCACTCCTTTAGAAGTTATGTCTGATAATGGGACCAACTTTGTAGGCGCAGCAAATGAACTAAGAGATCTTCTGGACGCCATGGACGAGCAAAAGATTCGAAAATATGGAGCCGATCGTGCAATCAAGTGGCTCTTTATCCCGCCCCATGCACTCCACTTTGGAGGCATGCATGAGAGCATGATCAAGTCCGCCAAGCGTGCTATATACGCCATTCTAGGCAATGCAGATGTGACCGATGAAGAGCTCACTACCGCGTTTGTTGTTGCTGAAAGCCTAATAAATAATATCGAGACCGTTGACGTTTCAAGCAGCTAGTGGTGAGGATGATCTTCCCATAATACCAAATCATCTGCTTCATGGACAAGCAGGAGTACAGCTATCCCCAAAAGTCGTGGACAGTACGGCTTTCAATCCTCTAAAGAGCTGGAGACGGCTTCAAGAATTAGTACGGCATTTCTGGCGAAGATGGATGAGAGAGAGGCTCCCAACCCTCGGAAAATGAAGTAAGTGACACCGAGAAACTGACGACATTAGCGTAGGAACAATCGCACTGGTCGTATCAACTAAGGAACCCAGAGGAGAATGGCTTATGGGAAGAGTGATAGAAACGTACCCCGGAGCTGATGGGCACATTCGAACTGTGAAATTACGAGTACGTGGAAAAGATTTGGTGCGCCCAATCACGAAGATATGTCCGATCGACCTTAACCCAACCCAGTAGAGAGAAAACAATGATCCTTACGTCTCATTGTGTGGGGAGGATGTTCCGAAGGAAGTTGAGAAGCCGTAAATGACTGGGTCGCCATATCGAAAGACCTAGCTTCCCATTGAAACTGACTTTAATTATGCTTGCGTGGTGTAGATAATTACCGTGTGCGTAGCTAATTATGTTTGTGTGGAAACTTAATTATATTGCGTAGGGTGCTTGCCGGGGGAGGCGACATTTTTTTTCCCACAATGGTAGAGGTCCCACCAATCAGCATTTAGTCTCGTTTTCGATCGGCCTTGGTACAAGACAGGACAAGAGCTTCGCGTTCGCATGCGTGGTGGCCATCTTGTAGGGTCTCATCGCTTGCCGGAAACTGACTTAATGAAGTATATTCTGATTGAAGCGCCTATTGTAATTGGGATGATCGACTTGTTGCTGGATGCTGAGGAGGTTATCTACTT
>QQSS02215227.1:0-11120 GCA_003687565.2 Craspedacusta sowerbii
TATATATATATATATATATATATATATACTAGATATCTACTATAACGTCCTAAATTACAATATAATCTTATTCTTTTGCGTTTGAGAGAGCGGCTAAGGGGGAGGATCACATGTTTTAAGCATCCTAGTACTTTCTGTAAACAAATATTTTAAACTTTAGAATCGCCTGCATTGGCCCTGCATATAGCAGGGCCAAATCAAACCAAACTTCAAAATCATCGATGCAAGCTAACCCGTTACCGCACGAATTACCAGTATTCTGGTGCACAGAAGTTGGACTTAAATCCACCCAGCTGATGTTTTTAATACGGATCAGAGTTGCCTTACCGCTCCTCCACTTGCACGACTTACACTTCAGGTTCCGCTTAACTTCCATTCAGCATTACGATTAACATGCTCATACGCAAAGCGTTTGATCAGCAGTGGGAACATGAGTTATCATGAATTCACAAAGCGGTGCCAATAAAATGCGAAAGAACAAACATCACATTTAGAAAAATAGCAGCAAAAAAAAAAATCCAAATAGGTGAGTATAAAAATAGTCTTTATCCAAAAAAAACGAAATAAAATTGGCAAAAATTGGAAAAATCAAAATAGTAGCCCAACAGACCAACGCCAGAGCGAAAAAGCGTACAAGCAGAAATTAATCCATGAGCGACACACAAGCCCATTTAAACACACAAACACACACACACACACACACACACACACACGCACACACACAAACACACATACGGCGAGTGTACCATGAATCAAGTATTGACAGACCTTTCCAAAACTTCCTTTGCCAAGCAATTTCAAGAATTTGAAGTCGCCGATATCGTATCTCTTCTTGCGACTCTCCGGCCGCAGACTGGCCGTGCGCTGAGGGGGCTGCGGGGTGGTGATCTCCCACACGGCCTCGTACAGGGCCGACTCTTCCTCCATGTTTGATGTCTCCGCGTCATCGCCGGAGTCTGGTGCCGAGCTTTCCCGCTTGCGCAACTTCTCGTGCTGGAAAAAAAATCGAAAATGCATCAAGTGCAAGAACTGAAATTACTATAGATTAAATCATTTACAGAACAAAAAAATAAACGGCGGTATACTATATCTGCACCAATATCCACTATAAGCCATAGCAATTTTCAGACTAACATAAGGTGACATCCTCAATTACATTTGCCACGGCTAAAGATTTTGCATTTATGAAAGACATTTATGTTAGAGCTAGAAGATCTTTTACCCACGATGCAATTATTGGGAAAATAAATTGTTCTTGTTGTTGTTGCTGCTGTTGCTGTTGCACTCCACGGTCGCATCAGTAGGTACGCCATTGCCTTCGAATATATATTTGACACTTCCACGGCGATTAATCCGTCTCGCGTCCTTAACCGATAACGACGTGGAGTACAATACTAATCGAAGTCAAATCTTAGAAGTCTCACAGGGTTCCCTAAACGACGTACGGTTGGGGCGATAGCCTCAAATGTAGCTGGCATCCCCAATGACCAAAGTCAGGGATAAACTGCCGTAGGCCGGCAATTTAAGCGCCAACCAGCAAGCGGGGAACAAGCAGCACTTCTGACGTTCGACTTCTGGAGAATTCAGACTCTCGTCGGTCGCAAGTTCGAACTCGATCTCCTAGGCAAGGGGCCGGTGCAAGAGCTGACCTCGTAACCAGCTCAGCGACAGACAGTAGCCGCACAAGCTTGTCAATACCAGGGACAAACCCGTGGTTATAGCTGCCAACAGGGAGACAACAGCAACAACAAAAACAACAACAAAAACAAAACAACAACAAAAACAAAACCACAACAAAAACAACAACAATAACAAAAACACAACATAAACAAAACCACAACAAAAAACAACAAAACAACAACAAAAACATCAATGGGAGACAACAACAAAAACAAAAACAACAACACCAATAACAACAACAACAAAAAAACATCGACAGCAACAGCAACAACAACAACAACGACGAAACACTTGCCAAAAACCATGCTATCACGACACACTAACCTCGACCATCTTTATGGCTTCGGCGAACATGAGCTGATTGATACCACAAAGATTGGGTACTTTCTCTCTGCACTTGTGATGAGAATTCATCCCACACGCTAAAAGCAAGGTCAACAGTGAAGGTCGAGAGGCTGGACTCAAACAATATAACCCGACTAAAATCATATACCTATTCCAGTAAAAACACACATCCACTTTTGTCCCCAGCAATCTCCGCTCATATCCAGACATTCTATAAGGCAACCAATCAAATCCCCGGCAACACAAGCCTATTGCACACTAGGAAAATCAGGAACATGTAGTACTAACGCAGTACCTGAGCCGAAAGCATGCACAAGATCAAACATACTGCTGAGATCCGCATCAAGCAACAAGTCTGCGTCTTGCAGCAACTTTGACGACACCCACAACGCAGACGCTACCCTTACAAGCTAGGCTGCTCCCTTAAAACCAGTGCAAGCCCCAAATCTCAACCTCCCATCCCAGGAACGCGTGAAAAGCGTGCCTACCTTCGCACTTGACACCTTGCCGGAATAATCCATACAACATCGAGCCGCAGTGATCACAGAAAGTCGGGCTCAGGTAGTTATAGACTCGGAATCTGTGCGGCATGTTGATGTTGAAACGCTCCTTCATTTTCTACAATATAAGGATTAGATAAGATAAGATAAGATAAGATAAGATAAGATAAAATAAGATAAGATAAAATAAGAAAAGATATGATAAGATAAGATAAAATAAGATAATATAAGATGAGAAAACGCTGTCATTAACGACGGAAGACCACGAAGCGATTTGCACAATAAGATACGCGAGTTTGCTTTACGTGATACGTAAAAGCTTGATCTAATGACATAAACATTTGAGCCAAAGAATCATACCCATGCAGATAGAATGAAATATAGCACACGGAGTCACAATGAAACCACAACTTCCGTGAAAAAAAAAAACAGAGTCAGGGGTAGAAATTATGGAGCCGACAGATGAAAGGCGCCATCAAGCGGCGTTCCAAGCGAAGTGCTGGCATAATCGACGCACGCTGTACGAAGGCTTCCCACAGGAAGAGCACTCTGATGGGTTCAGCGGAGAAAATGGACTTCAGTTTTCACGCATGACACACACACTACACCCATGGGTAGCAAACCAAGTGTCGCTTCCGTAAGGGCGGCAGCAGCTACGACTGTGTTAGGCTCTGGTTCACCCAACTCTCAAAAAGATACCCAATATCCATATGCACGCCTTAAACCACAGTTAACCATCTACCTTGCTCTCTAGTTTTCGTAGATTTTCTTTCTAATTACAACTTTCTTTAAATGCTTCCAGATTTTAGGACAGCCTTCTACTAAACAACAGTGCTTACGATAGTGTCTTGAGACTTGGCACCGGACTGAGGACAATTGAACAGGACCTTCTCGTGACATTTCTTGTGAGCTGTACAGGAACAAGCTAGCAAAAACAAACACAATCATACTCAAATAATAATTTAAATCATGCATCTGATATATAATAAAATGCTACAAATATATATATATATATGCGCATGTGTGTATGTGTGTGTGCTTGTGTGTGTGTGTGTGTGTGTGTGTGTGTGTGTATGTGTGTGTGTGTGTTTGTGTGTGTGTAATGTAATATGCATGCATTTGTGCACAATTCACATTACGCATATTAGTTATGATCGTACATATCCATGATTACCATACATAACCATACTTGTCAGTCATCATAAATGTGGACTATTGGTTATTTAGACTAACAATATATCATATAAATCAATTAAACATATACATGATTAATTGATACGATTGAACATTTTCAACTCTACAAACCAAAGACCGAACATATATACATAGATAAAGCATAGTAGAAGTTCATAATCAACACCATAAAGGATTTATTAATCATATTTAATCACATTAGCCAGACAATAGATAAACGGACTTAAAAATGCTCAAAAAATCTAGAGCAAATACCATATATGCATACAGCTGCACATGCAAAAAGATTAGAAATATATGAAGCATCTAAAGTTTTAGAAAATACATCGCACGTCCATGAAAATATTATAGAGTATTTGAAAACGAGCACGACATGCTGATTTAATTCATGCTCAGACCTGTGCATTGATAGCCTGGCTTCTTGAAACCCCTAAACAAAAAATAATAATAATAATAATAAAAAGCGGTGACATCAGCCGACAATATCCCGGCATAAAGCTTGCCTCTAGTCAAAGGCACAAATTTTAAGGGATAATGATCTAGCGAGGCAGGCCCCAAGGCAAATCGCTCGTCCCACCAGAAAGTTGCGGCAGTGCTCCTTTGTATCCCATACTGAAAGCAATCCAGGTAACGCCTTTGGTCTACAGCTTGAAATCACGGCAGTGACGTCAAGTTTAGATTCGCAGGGAATGTACGCGACGTAGAGAAGCAGCACAAATGCCAAATGTTGCATGGCATATTACGAAAATGCCACCAGCTTTGAGCAGGCTTCAATTATTTATAAGAAATACATACGTTATTAACAGCAACAATTGATGGATTCCAGATACTCTTGTTGAGGAAGCGTCCTATCACTTGCCATAACCGCTCGTTTGCTTAGAAGGACTAGCAATGTTAACAATACGAAAGCGCCACCCCGACTTCGGGTAACGAAGTCTTCGGATATTAAAATCGCAAATGGAAACGGTGGGAAAGGCTCAGCAAAAGGTCCGAAGCAGAAAATTTTTAAGCTTGGAATATTCAAATAAAAATAAACAAGGCCAACTGTACGAGAAAGCGCGCAGCAGACAAACATAAAAAAAAACAAAAATTCTAGGAACTCCACGAAGAAAGCTGGAAGACGACCGCAAAGAACGAAATACGTTGAAAGAAATATATACCAATCGACTGTGCGTACCATATCAATTCCGTGCACACGGAGCAAAAGACGAACTGGCGGAAAAACTTGGCGATGAACTCGTGACCGCGAACGATGTACACTTGCGCTTTACGCACAGCCCCTCGTCGCTGCTTCAAACCGCTTTGGTTTTCCTTCGACTTGGCGTCGAAAGCGCCCGAGTTGGGATCGTCTAGAAAGAAAGCAACGAGGCGTGGTCATGGACAACAACAACAACCACCACCACCACAACAACAACAACAACAACAACAACAACAACAACAACAAAGACAACAAGAATTTTTATCTTACCCGATCGGAACGCCAAAAAAACGTATAGAGACAAATTAGATACAAAAACTACATACAAAAACTTACTCTAAAGGTGAAGGAGGGCTCTCCTTAACATGAGCTAATCGGTAGTGAAGGGCCCCCCCCCCTTATACTTCGTGAGAAGTACGTTTAGTCGTCTATAAACTAAGTACTCTAAATATAAAAATATCACTAAAATGTCTCATGGTCCAACGGCTTTAGCCGACGATGATCGCGATGAATGCAACGATGGCGCTGAACATAGGATCTTGCTCTGTGACTGCTGGTGAAGATGATCATAACAAAGCAATAGCGCTGCTGACGAGAGCAGTTCTAACGATGGCGAGTATGACAATGCTAGCACGCGATGCCGAAACTAATGCTGATTGTGAACACGACGATCATAGCGATCAACATGTTGGTGATGACGATTACGTCTAAAAAAGCAGGCGATGCTGGCCATGCGACGTTCACGACGATAACGATAAACATGACATTAACAGTGATACCAGCGACACCTACGGAACGGAATAGTGATCACGAGTACGATCAAGCTGATGCTGATTATAAGAGAGGCAGCTGCTGCTGCTGCTGCTGCTGCTGCTGCTGCTGCTGCTGCTGCTGCTGCTGCTGCTGCTGCTGCTGCTGCTGATGATGATGATGATGATGATGATGATGATGATGATGATGATGATGATGATGATGATGATGATGACAATTATGATGATTATGAGAACGATGATAACGCTTATAATTATGATCCTGCTCCAACTACTTATATAATATTTCATTACTATTATAATCATTATTATTATTATTATTGTTATTATTATTATTATTATTATTATTATTATTATTATTATTATTATTAATATTACAACAATAACAAAAGCTTGTTTAATCCACGTCTCCGATAGATTTCTGACAGTCAGGTTCCAGCTTATTTCAGATAGAACATATCTCCGATAAAGAAGGATTTGGTTTCAAAGATAGGTATAATAACAATAATAATTTTTTTTTAACTTCAAATAATTTTCATTTTATTACGACACATTCGGTATTCCTCGGCACCACTCACTATTCTAGGCATGGTGCCTCGGATAATGGCCTTCTCTTAAACCATCGCTCTCGGTAGTTAAAACCTTTACAGCATGGCAGTGCACACGCCACCTCACAGGCTTCTTTGACTAATCCGTTGGTACTCACTATTAAAATTAAGCCGCTGAGCGGTACTCATTTTAACGACCCCGTGGGTATGTATGCCCGAGTCGAGCAAGGTCGAACCGGGGTTTGATCTCGCGCCGCTCAAGAAGGTCTCGCTGCAAGGCGAGCGCGTTATTCACTCAGCCAATCGGCCATAATAATAACAATATGAATAAGAACAATAGTAATTTCGACACTAAACCCTGTGCTGACAGCCACGAAAATAACAATGCTGTATACAAATTGACGCTGGGTTGCAGAGAATGATAAATGATATAACTAATCCATACCCACAATTTCACTGAAGTGCCTGACTTGCACCTGAAGCCGACCATGTGGCTTCAAATCAAGCTGAAAATAGAAACTAATATTATGAGTTCGGACAACCAATTATCCAAAAGAAATAGGTCCTTCATATGAAAGGGATATGAATAAAAAACAGGAAAAAAACTTACAGGACCACTTGCATCAAGCTAAGGTTGGTTATCAAGAATACTAACTTACGATGATAATAGAAAAAAACTATGAATCCAAGATGGTGAAATTACAGACTTGGAGGATGGTAAATACTTCAGCTGAGCCAAGAAAGGAAGCCCTGCTACTCGACTAGTCGGCAGAGACCAAAGCATGGAAGGCCACACCATATGGCTAGACAATGGTAACAAGTAATGCCAATCACTGAAACTAAGCATTTTAACTATCTTACAATTTATGCTACATAGAGGTCATCAGTCATGTCTGTCTGGAGCAAACCCAGACTAAACCAATAGCACCAAACATATAAAAAAATAGAGTCCCTCACCCACATACTGGAGACATTAGAATCTGAGTGCTTGCACTGGTCAGCCAAGAATTGGGCTCCAACAGTTGCATCCCCTGTAACCTTGTTGTCTAGCTTATTCATAACTACCATGGTAACCATGCGCCCATCATACAAATGCATGTCAAAGCAACGATTCCAATCAGGGTAAATAGTTTTCTTTTTTTGAACAAGTTGGATGCCCTGTCCTGGAACATCAATTGCTTCCTTAATATGAATGCCACAAAATGGGTCCCATGTTTTTCCTTCATTCTCAATATTTGTCCAGAACTCAGCACCAGCCTCTGCTTGAATAAGCTTTACTCGAATGAATCCCATTTTAAGCACAATTACTATAACTAGAACTTCTACAAAAGCCCCAGCAGAGGAATGCTGCCTACATTCGAAGAATGCTGATCCTTGAAGGCTTGTGCATCAATGCCTTCATCAGAGTTAACCTACAAGAGAGAAAAATAACCAGAACTCTAAATTGCAGCTCATCTTAGGCAATGCACCAGGGGCAAATAAAAGATTTATCCATAGGTACAAATTGTAGAAGCAAATAGGAGGGCAAAGATACATTGGCATTTTGGAAATACGAACTAAGAATGTGTAGGAAAAAACTTGAATAGACAAAACCTTTCAAACACTTCTTATTGTTTACAACACAGAGCAAAGCACAAGCTTTATGTCCAGCGCACATCAACCAAAAATTACACTCTAGTAGTTGAGTTTACTGATTAGAACCTGAAGCAATTACATTCTAAACACAACAACAAAGGTACGTCTCAATGGTACACTTCTCGTGATCCAAATTCGTTACCTAAAGTTCAACGCATGAGAAGTGGGATGTCTGAATCACTTAAATGCAGCAGAATTAATTGTAAGATTAGATCTACCACACTTCAGTCAAACATAACTTTACTAAGTTTGATGCAGGAGAAATGCAATACTTGAACAATCCATAACCAAATCCTGAGCAAGCCTTTGGCATACAAAATGAACCTTACAGAATATTATGAATTTGGACCACCTTTTGAACCATAAGCAGAGGACACCTAGAACATCCATAAAGGACAGCACTCTAGTTCCGAGTTAACTTTTTGTTTCTATCACAATATTCTGTCCATGAACAATAAAACACTTCATTCCCCGCAATAACCATTGGATAACAACCAAACTGGATGGTGGAAGAGAACAGTGGCAGGTGTGAGTAGGCATAGATTCAAACTTCAAAACCATACTGATAGTTTTAAAATAAGCATTAAAAAATGACGTGTGGGAGGGGCCATAATATTTTCATTACAAAACCAGGAATGAAAACGTTTCACCTTTTCATTTTCCTACAGATGTTGAAAAATGATCAGTGTTCAAATCACCGTCACAAATAAATAACTCATTGATATATACAGAACTGACTTCTCATAAAAGCGCTAGGGGATGCAACGCAGCCTCAGAGACCTCAAGGAATGGCTTCGGCCTAAGCTCTGTGATTGCCAATGTTTCTTTAATAAGCAGTTGTAATTTCCTTTTGCCGCAATCAACCACCTTGACATTGTCAAAGAGAGACTGGTGATTGCAGACAATCATGTGTTTGGAAACCACTGTTTATTTTTTTATGGTTTCTGTGTTCCTTAAAACGCTTGTCTAGGTGCCTGTTAGTTTTACCAATGTATATTCTGTTGCAGCCTGTACAGTATACTCCGAATACAACATAAGATGGCAACCTCTTAGGTATTTTGTCCTAGTATTTAAGGAGGTCTGCAATTTGTAAAGTCGATCTAAAAACTTCTAGAACATGTACTTGGCAATACACCCTCTAAATAAACGATTTAATAGCTTGTTTCAAAGCTTTCAGACACCGAGCCACGATATGGCAACACCAACCTAACGTCCTTCATTGGAACCATGAAAATTTCGACAATTGTTCTTTGATTACCCTGCGTAGATCTCTTGATAAACCTTTCTAATACAGAGTAGGCCTTCTGCGAATTCCTTTTTCCTAAGGTTGGGCTTGATTTCCTGACCAACTGTTTGAAAAAGCCCAACGGAGGAACACATTTTTCAGGCGATTTTTTAGACAAGGTTTAGATCTCAAACAGCAAACACAACCACCATATGATTAGCCAGAATGCATTACAATTATATTGACATTTATAGAAAGACAGTCATAAACACATGTAATTTTGAACTAAAAACTTAGAGCCAACTTTAATTTATGATAGCACAAAAATTGATTAGCAAAATAGGTCGACACACCATTGTTTCCACCATCTCAGCATGATTACAGGAACTAGAAAAATTATATTCTGACTAATGTGATAATATCTCAATTATTCTGTGTTAGAAGTTACACAAATTTACTAGACTTAAAAATCTAACTTTACTTACAAAAGCAGGCTGTACAAGCTCTCTCTTTAATCACAAACAATTTATTGAACCAATCCATGCACCCTGCACAGTAACATTAAATTTAAGAAAGGCTCTATTGTAGCCTACTCTGGTGGCCACTTTAAAATATGCTTCAGCTTTAACATAGCTCAAGTGACAAAAAGAAATAGCCAAATACCACCGATGTTGCTGTTAACCAAACCAAATTTGCTCGATACAAAAATACCCAAAATCGAAAGGCCCCAACACAAACAGGATATGTAACATTGTTACTAACAATACAAGCGCACTTTGTGCACCATGGCCACCGACTACCTCAGGCTACCTCAGAATACTTTACACAACATAAGGCAAGCTTTGATGCTCATTACCACGAAAACTTACGATTTCATTTCCCTGTGAGCATCTTTGCTAGCTGATGAACATTTTGTCACTGCTTACACAAAAAATAGCCAACACTGCTACTGAATAGCAAGACGGGCTAATGTTGAAGAAGTTCAAGCAAGCCGTGCCCACGCTGCCATTTTTACAAGCAACCATATAGGGAGTACTTTTTGGTAGAGGGGTCAACCTTTCCTGAGCAAACAGTAAGCGCAGGTAAACTCTTCCGCAAACAACTTCAAGCCTTGCGAACGTCTTCAGCAAACAACTTCATTTCGCAAGTAGATAAACAAATAGCGTATCATGTTTGCTTGAACCCTGGAAACTAGGTCTAACCTTGGTTAAAGCGACTATTTTTCCGAAAATTGAAGTTAAAACAGTCTTTGCGGAGTACGATTCTGCATAACACTGCATTTTACTGCACAAAAAAACTGCTGCTCAATACTACATGAAGATTCATCGACACATAAGCACAAGCCATACATTCCCAGCCTACTACAAAAGAAACTTTATCATTCCAGTACAGATGCTTACTCGCTATCACTTGTGATAGCAATTGTCCATTGAAGCACTGGTGTTGATGGGAGAAAATACCAGTTGGTCAAATGGCTAGTCTTACGTACGTTTCGTCCCGGCCAAGGGACTCGTCACAGACCTTTGGTTGGTGTCTTAACTGGCCAAGCAACTGCTTGGAGTCCCATTAAGAACTCGGAACCCCTGGAGACATCGAGTGCAATGTCTCACGAGAACATAAGATCTCAGTTTTCGGTCAATGAAAACCAAAAATAAACGAAGATTTGGATTTTCTTTTTTTTTTCTCGTTCTCCCTTTAGCTTCATAACTTTATTCTTAAAAAGACAAACATGCATGCATGTTCGAGCACCACCTTCTGTCCATCTCTCAAAAACTTTTATTAGGTTTTTGCAAAAACCTTGAAGCAAAGTCAAGAGGGAAATAAGTTTGCGGTTTAAATTTTTAAGGAACATGAAAAGTCACCATGCAGTAGCGGAATCTCTATGAACATGGTTGCCGGTCTGATCTTCTATGGAAATATGAAAGAACATTAAGCTCGAGCTACAAGCTGCAGTCTATCTATCTATCTATCTATCTATCTATCTATCTATCTATCTATCTATCTATCTATCTATCTATCTATCTA
>QQSS02215238.1:0-11120 GCA_003687565.2 Craspedacusta sowerbii
GATACCAAAAAAGACCTAATTGAGACGTCTCTGAGACGTCTCGTCCGTTTCGACGAGACGTATTAAAGACGTATTAAAGATGTCTTTTTGCCGGCTGGGTATGTTGTCTTTGGTAAGACGTTCGAGGAACATTTAACGTCCCTCGAACAGGTATTCCAGCGCTTCAGTACGGCGGGTGTGACTTTGGAAGCCTCGAAATGCGTCTTTGCTAGTCACAGCGTAGAATTCTTAGGATACGAACTGCCGGATCACGGAATAAGACCGCAAAGTTATCTAACCGTGGCGTTAGACAAATTCACCACACTCGCAAAGATCTCAAGCGTTTTCTAGGTATGACAGGATTTTATCGGCACTTTATTCAAAACTAGGCCACGTTAGCCCATCTACTTAATGCGCTCACCAACTGCAATGTCCCCTTCGCATGGAGCTAAAATTGTGAAAACGCGCTTAACTTTATTAAGGAAAAACTGTCATCCAAGCCTGTCTTGGCGTTTCTTCAAATCGGCGAAAACTTTGTCGTAGAGCTAGACAGTTGCGATTTCGCATTGGGGGGAGTTCTTTCGCCAATGGGCCCGGACAAGTGCCTTCACCCTGTCGCTCACAACTCAGTTAGCCTCCAACCAGCTCAGCTTAAGTGGCGCTCACATATCAAAGAAGCCTATGCGCTTCTCCAAGCAACTCAGAAATGGCATATGTACTTGATTGACCAGTCTTTTGTTTTGAACTCTGATCACAATCCGCTAGTCCACATATGAGAAAAGAAAGATCCAAGAGGAAAATTCGCCAACTGGATTGCAGAGTTGGAAGAATTCGACTACGTTGTCCGCTAGTCCATATAATCGAAAAGAAAGAACCAAGAGGAAAATTTGCCAACTGGATTGCAGAGTTGGAAGAATTCAACTACGTTGTCGAATACATCTCCGGTAAAAACAATGTAAAAGCCAACGCATTAGAGCCGCAACCTTCGCAGCTGGACGAGAAGATTTATTCTTTTACAACTCTGCCAGATTTGAAGGAACAATTGCGTGCCGCACAATTAGGAGACCCAGTCATCGGTCGTTGTAGAAGTTTGGTTGCAAACGGAGAATGAGTTACAACAGGACGTCTCAAACGTGCTTACAATCAACTTTGCATCGAAAACGACATCTTAACAAAGTCCTGTTACCCGGTAGTGCCCCCAAGTTTAGGAAAGCTTATTGTCGCAGAATTTCATGACAAGTCACACCACGCCGCAGAGAAAACATATGCTCTAATCAAAAAACGTTTTTTTTTTCTGGCCAAGCAGATGATGGCCAAGTACATCAAATTATTTACATCTACCTGCATCGCCTGTGGAGCTACAAAATGCGATACTGCTCCAGAAAAAGCACCGCTTGTACCCCTTGCCATACCCGAAGCACCTATGCAGTTTGTGGCTATCGACTCGATCATGGTTATAAATACATCTTATTAATCGGAGATGTATTTTCCAAATTCAATAGCTGCCGAACCATTAATGGATCAAACCGCCGAAGCTGTAGCACAAACGTTCTGGCGCAAGTGGATTTTGTTTCACGGAGTACCATTTTATCTGTTGTCCGACCAAGGATCGAATGTCGATGGAAACGTCATGCAAGCTCTTTGCAATTCCTTTGGCATTGAAAAGCGACGATCATCTGCTTACCACAGCCAAGGCAACGGCTTCGCTGAAAAAAAAAAGCATTCGAAACATGCGAGAAATCCTTCGTACGATCTTACTCAACCAAATGATTGGACACCATGAAAAGCGCAGAAATCTGCCGGAAGTTGTGTTTGCTCTGAATACCAGTACAAGCACTGCAACCAACTGCTCGCCATTCTCTCTTGTATTTGGCAGAGAACCTATACTACTACAAGATATTTGTTTCGACCAGAAAAGGTATCTTCATTTGCACGACATTTGATTTCAGCCGAAGAGTATGCTAATGAACTGGCTTTCGGGCTGCAATCCACATACAGCACTGTAGCGGAACACTTAAAGTTGTCTCGGGAAGCCATGAAGAAGCAATGCAACGCACGTTTACGCCCTATTAACTACCAGACGGGTGACTTGGTATGGCTTACAATAACGCACTATCGCGTTGGGGAGAACCGAAAACTCTCCCCCAGAAAAACTAGACCATGGGTGATCTTGGAAAAGCTCCTAAATGGAGTCAACTACAGAATCCAACAAAAGGGAACAAAAAAGAGTCCATTTTCATCACGAACGTCTAGAAAGGTTCATAGTACGCAATGCAGGCGATGCTGCAACTCCTACTAACGCCCCTGAAAGCCGCAAACATCCAATGACAATGCAGTCATGTGCCGTCAGCGATTCCTCATACCTTCTAGATCGGAGTCCATTTACTCTTGAGAGCTTTTTCAAAAGTTAAATAAGATGGTGTCTCCAGCAAAGAAACTTTGTTTGCGATAAATATTTTCCTTGATTTAATTTTCAGCATGAAGCGGACATTGCAGGGTTTATTTCTTGGACGGACAAGTAAAACCTCAGTCTTTCTGGCATTTTTGCAAATATCTATCAGCACACAGCCAATCATGCACGTTTACCACGTCCCGTTTCATTACATTCTGTATTTTCTTAATCGATCGATACAAAATAATTGTGTCTTCTGCGTAATGTTGTGTCTTTCCAGATGAGAGACATAGCCTAAAATCGTTAATGTATATCAAAAATAATAATGAACCTAAGATTGACCTTGTCGTACGCCGCATTCAATATCAGTAACATCTGATTTATCTTGTTCTATAGCAATTTATTGTTTACGTCCGAGCACTTAGGATGCAAACCATTTGTAACAGACTTCGCGAACACGCTGGATATCTAGCTTCTCTAGAAGAATATTCAGATTGACCGTGTCGAACGCTTTTTGAAGGTCTAGAAAGAGACCACATGCATAGACGCCGTTGTCTAAGATCTCGCATACGGTAGTTACCAAATTTGATTAGAGCGTGTTGAGTAGAATGATTCTTTCTGAATCTTTATTGTTTTTCGTCTATGTCATTCAGCGTTTCCGAAAATTCTTATACACGTACGTGCATAGCCCTTTCAAGAACTTTTCTAATGTTTGAAAGTAGGGAGATCGGGCGGTAGTTTTCGCCGATAATGGTGCGAGGTTTATCTTGATAGTACGCAGTCCATTTACTTTTATCCAGGGGTTGTATAACTTAATTATATGTTGACTTTGTTATAAAACGGGAAAACGTGTATATAGGAAACAGGTAAAAAGTTCAGTTGTTGAAAGAACAGAACTCTGCCTGTTATAATGCTTCAATCGCGACAGTAGTTGCTACATAGTTCAGATGGTCCCCATTTATATACAGGAATAAGTTTACGTAGGTTTACATAGGTTTAACTTTAAGCATGCTTGGAAAAATTCCCTCTTTAAAAGACTGATTGATCATGTACGAAATAGGCTCAGAGAGTGCGGTAGATCCCAACTTGAGCAGTTTAGTTGGAATGCTATTTAAACCACAAGCGCTAGACACGTTTAGGTAGTTAATAATGCTCACTACTTCATATGAGTCGCTGTAAGGCAACCATGGCAAGTCTAAGACTATCATCATTAATGGAATGAAATGGCAATTCATTTTCAATACATTTTGGACATATCCGATTGCCAATGAGAGGAGACAGGCATGTCTGGGCTTTTAACGTGGAAAAGATGGTCACATCCAAAGCAGAATATCCGTCGTAGGTGTAACGGAATGAAGCGCTTGCATTTTGTTTGTTGCTGCTGATTTTGGCCATGTTGTGAGAGAGACGAAGTTAAGAATAAGCTTGCGAAGGGAAAGTTGACACTTGCTTGTGCTGGGTTAATCGACACTACCAACAGAAGGAGATTGAGGAACAATAGGAGCCGATAGGTGGATTGACCGAAGCTTCAGTTCTGAATGGGACTGGTATAGTAGTTTATTCAAATAAGAAAGAATGCATTGAAGCACACTGCTATCCTTATAATAATAGTGAGGGACATCAAGGATGTATGAATGACGATACGGCTCGAGAAACAAAGGTGAGACCACACAAAATTTACTTGCTTATAGATTGCTATCGTTCAACAATCCATAGAAATCGTGCTGAGCAGCGATAAAGTGAGTCCTTGACCAACGTTGACTTACTCTGGAATTCAAACAGCTCTTACGCCAGAGGAGTCGCCATCCTATTTAACACCCACTTCAAGCTAGGCATTACACATACGCACACCCAATGCGATGTGTCTCATCGCCACCGAATGACACCAGAAAATTACCTTGCACCTTATAAACATTTACGGTCCCGGGAAATCATGCATCAAATGGCTGTCGAGATACGTCGAGCAAAAGGGAACACCAACAAAACCCCCAGCATATCACCAGACTGGTAAGACACCAGAAAAAGAAACAATACTTTATATCCCCTGCTCTCCATAGGACAAGATCTTTACAACGACAGATCGAGGCGCAACAACAAGTATGAGCAAGGACATATTCTTCAAGAGGTAGTCCACTGTTATTGAGGACGACGAGAAGCCAACAGCGTACATTTTCAGGCTCGAGAAAGAAAGGAGAAAAAAACACCAACTTAAGGACAGTTAGGGTACCATATTCACTAACCGTGACGCGTTCTTAGACACAGTGACCAATTATTATCAGGACATCTATACACAGCCATGCCTTAAAGCCGAAGACCAACACTGGCTACTACATCAACTGAACAGAAAACTATCAACCGAATGAAAGAGTATCTTTGACAAAGCTTTTACAACTCAGGTACTGTTTACAACTCTTCTCCAAATGAAACCCAACATGACATGAAGACCCGGAGGCCACTATCCTTGCTTTGCGCAGACTACAAGATTCTCACCAAAGCCCTTACCAACAGACTGAAAAAAGCACTTAACACCCTTCTATCACCGGACCAGACCTGCGGGGTCCCCGGACGCATTAGTATTAGTCTGAGACATCATTTTCCACGCTAAGCAGAAGAAAAGACTTTATCCTTAGACCGGGCGAAAGCGTTTGACAAGGTATCCCAAGACTTCTTAGGCAAAGTCCTCCAGCAAATAAACTTCGGGCTGGTCTTTAGAGCTTGGATCACCATTATTTACAAAGGCATTACCAGCAAAATACAAAACAACGGTCTCTTCTCTAAACCTATCCACGCACAAAGTGGAGTACGCCAAGGTTTTCTCTGATCTCCACTTTTGCACACTCTGATTGTGGAAACCCTCGCCGAAGCGATAAAGGACGATTCCGCAATCAGAGGATACAGACTCGGCAAACACAACTTCGCAATCACACAGTACGCAGACGACATCACACTATTCATGCAAGGCCTTGTTCGCTCAAACCACTAAACAAAATCACTGAACGGTTCGAAAATGCCCCAGGTTCCACAATTCGCCGAAATAAAACCAAAGGGCTATACATAAACGCAAAGGAAAACGCATACCGTTTCAAAGTTTTTTTTTGGAGACAAACGGGACAGGCGATGAGCGTAAAGTACTTGGAGTACATTTATTTACTGACAACACAAACAACATCTACTACAATTACAGACAAAAAAATCCAAAGTACTCTTCGTACCTGGACCCAAAGAACCCTCTCCAAGTAAGGTGAAGTGTTAATCATAAAAACGCTAGCATTGTTGAAAACATACCACATTGCGCATGCAATACCAGTACCCAAGTGAGCAGTAGACGAGATTAACCAAGCTATCTCGAATTTCTTGTGGGTCAGGGAAAGCAACGCTTTAGTTAAACTTGAACATCTTAACCAATACACTAAGAAGGACTAGCTCTTCCCGAAATACACTTGCAAATGAAAGCTATTAGAACAAATTTTCAAACACGACTTCTACACACATCGTGATGAAAACTGGACTCACTTACCCAAATACTACATTGGTTTACACGTAAGTAACATCAACCCAGAACAGTGGCGACATCTGATCGATAACGGAGGGCCACAAAACCTGATCCTGAAGGATGAAGAACCCCCTTTTGACACTGACATTATCAGTGTCATCATAGAGCACAGACATTTTCAACAAACCCAACCCTCCCGCTAGAAGGCAACTATACCTAGCCTTGCTTGGCCAGAAGAATCCCGATAATTCTATTTCAAGCACGTAGTATTGGCAGAGCCTGGTCAAGACAGCGCCCCTCACCTGGATCGAGATACGTAAAACATCCTTTATCGATCACAACCCTAGTAATATACACGATTACGTGTGGAAGGTACGACAAAAAATCCACATTACTTGTGAATTCATGACGAAAAACCTTGAACAAGCAGCGCACACCCAAACACCAGCCTTCCTCTCACACGTGCAGAACAGGCAAAACAATGCCGGAGACCTTCCCACACTGCTGTGCTGAATGGACTATCCCGACATTCTTATAGGCAAAAGGTATTACTTTCATTCAAAAAATTCTAAACAGAACCGAAGCCAAACACACTATAAGACTGATTTTGGGCCGCATGCCTTACTGGAATGCAGTTTCATATAAACAGTACAAACGTCTTCCAACGTTAGTATCCTCAGTAACCTATATTACCTGGAAAACACGACGTGAAATTTTCCACGCGCAGACCAAGGTAGATCCTCAGGCGACCTGGTTTGCTTTGAAGTCACATCTTAAACTACTCATTACGAATCACTACAGAATCGCAAAGGCCAGCTACAATTTGCAGCAGTTTCAAGATGACTTCCTAATAAATGACGCGCTTGGAAGCTTAGTGAATGAGTCCCACTAGCTTACCTGGGTGTCCGTGGGAATAATCTTCCACAACCATTTATTTATTGTGAATATTCTGTTGCGAATATGTTGGAATATGTTGACTATGTATACTGTTGTGAATAAGTCTTGCCGCGCAATCGTCAGCATGTTGCTGAAGCGCTGGTTCCTTTTATATAGCGATTTTATTAAGTTCATTTTGAAGTGAGCAATTTTTTTTTCAGCAGATGTCTTGATAAGCCTGAGCACCCCTCATAGCCAGAGCTTGAGCAGGCAACTTTTGTGGGCGATGGCATAGCCCAGGTTTAGTCATAGGGCACTGTCCAAAATAAGGCACTGTCCGGGCGGGCGTCCTAGTTTTCTGTATAGGCGATACGTGCTAAAAGTGTCCCTGTTTATTTATGGGAAAGACTTGAATGCTCCCACATCATTTTAAGACAAGGCACCACACCCACAAAACGTTTTTATATCCAGAAGTTTGAGACAAACGAAAAGGGCGCGGAGCAAAGCACTTTTACGGTTCGAGCAAGCTCCGAAGCAGGACCTCGACCCCTTTCAGACAGGGCACCATCACTAACCGGAAAAGTTCTTAATTACGCCGGAGGAGGCCGTTGCGCTGAATAAGGAGAGTAAACGCATGGAGTATGATTGTCGTAAGTGCTCCAGGTACACACACGCCTTTCACACGCCGTACACCTTTTGCAAATATTCAATACCCAACACCACACTCACGAAGGCGGTAGCGTTTGTTTAAAGATATATCAATGGTGAACAAACAATATGTATTTATAATCTTAAAAAAAAACGGTCCAGCGATTCTTTTAAAAAACAAAAGCAATCCGTTATCTTCTTCGTATAAATAGCTTCTTTGATGTCATCAAGAAGTTTCTTCCTTTACTTCCTAAGGTCAAGGTAAATCTCTGCGTCGAAAGGTTGCGAACCTTACAATCACTTGTCTGCTCATTCGACCAGCTATTACCTGACCCTTACCAATCCGAACGTCGTCATCAGTTGTGACGCAACATTCCGCAATTACGTTTTCCTATTTTGTCGAACCTCCTCTGTTGTCTCCTCACCTTCATTAGGGGGACAAGAAATGTCACAAGGCTTGAGACCCGATTTTCTATCTTTTTCATTTTCGATTCGAGTTTTTCTATAACCTCGTTTCGCTTCTTTATCAGATCCTTAAGAGCCCCAAATGTCCTCGTCAGTTGCAAGAGCATTAATTGTGCAGGATTTCTTTAGTCTTCCTTACTAGCCAATACTCCACCTGTTTCTTTGATTTAAGTATTTGTTTTTTATCTGGGTTACGTTTTTGTTATTCGAAAATGAGTTCCATCTTTATAGAAGTCAAATTCCTGCGGTCGCATTTTCGCGCTTTTTTGTTGTCACAGCTCTGTCCTTGCAGCTTCCCACAAATGAAGCATGTCGTCGAACTCTCTTTTATTGGGTGCGCTATTTCTATTCTATTCCTAGCTCATTGTCGTCTGAATCATTACTTGGTCCGAATGGACAGTAACCAAAATGACGTCATACACGTCGCAGCTCGGGCTACCATTTCTGATTGGGTGAAAACAAACTTCTGAGGGCCCTCAAAAGCGTTTGCTTTGAGTAGGCGAGAGGAACGACTCGCAACTTCTGTAAAAGTTTAAACTCGAATTGCCCTTAACCTCTAAAAAGAGAAGCATTTACTGCTAAAGCTTAGGATGACCTTACGAAATTGCTTATGAAGAGTGGATTGATTATCCTGGTCAATGGCCGTTCCTTCACTATCTTTAGCTGTATTACTATAATCATAACACATAGTAAGTTTTTTTGCATTATAATTGCTTATAAAATTTTTGTTCACGCTAGTTCTCAGACTTGTTCGTTTCTCTCCCATATCACTTTTCGCTTGAAGCCATATAGAACTAAAAATCTGTGGAGGCTTGCGGTACTTCCACGGGGTCATGTGAGTGTTGGTACGAAGCAAATAGTTGGACAAATGACCGGTTCAACAGTGCACCAGGTTTAGCACACATCGTTTAGCCATGAATCAGTTGCTTTTTTAGTGCATCCAAAAGTTTTTGCTTTAGCACCAACAGATAGTGTCATTTCATGTGACCGCTGTGGCTTTGGATCGTCTATTCAACCTTTGAGAAAAGTCTGGAAATATGACCAGGCAATTTGCACATAGAATACATAGATGGACATCACAAATTATAAGAACAGCATCAATACGTCTCATGGTTTCCGCTTCAGATGTGTGTCGCTGGAATTATGACCTCATAGAGTTGACGTACGCTGAGCTCCTGTGCGTTATTGTCAAAGCAGGCAGAATACATTCAGACGTTCGCGCCTCTACATTTGGGTTGCACTTTGAAAATGACAGTTAAAAAATAGTTTAAAGCCAGCCAACGTTATCTTTTGTCTAACCATCTCATCTTTTGGATGCGTAAGCAGATGACAAAACTTCTGCGCGTTTTTTTTATATTTAGAAGTGTAGTTAAGTTTTTCTACGTGGCATAGTTGAAACGTGCCAGTACCCTTATATGGGTCTATCTCGTTTGTTGTATGGACATCTCTTATATGGCGTTAACCCTGCATGCATGCAGAAGGATGTCAAAGAGGAAATCTAAAGGAATGACATATATAAATGTGACTTTTCTTAATACGTCGAAGAGCAAGGAGACCTGAAAAAAAGACAAAAAACAACTTTGTTCTGTTTTAATCGTCATGAAGAAGAGACAATGTGGCGATTTATAAAGCATCCTTGAGTAAGCGGAATCGAATGTCACAGGGAAATTCTTAAATCCACGGCCGAAGAAGACGAACTAATCCCTGTGGAACTGAATCGTTCTAGAGCAAACCTTGAACTTCCCGCATGTATTTAATTAAGTCACTCGTCAGAAAGACTTCCAAAGACGATTACCGCTGCAGAAAGAAGCAAAGATTTGATGTATGCATTGAACTGTTTGTCATTATTAAGGTGAGCGGCGTGTGAGAAATGTGCAAAGTGCAAAGGAATCTCTACAAACTGCAAATTGAGAGCCAGGATCAGTTCCCACGAGAAAACGTTCTACACTCCATACAAGATTGCTTGAACAAACTGCTGCTACGAGCGTGCGAAAACGCATCAAATTATGATACAGATAAACGTTTTTTTGTGCAAAAAAAAAAGGGTGGTCACCATACTCTACACTTAGGTTAAGTCAAAGTCGGATATGATCTTCCACTCAGGATTCGTTGCGCACAGGAGTTGCTGTGCTTTAGAGTTGATGAAACGGCCCACAAGTAAGCGGCTAGTCTCTCCAGGACAAAATGAGAACGGCTGCGAGAACGGTAGATCAAATCTTGACGTAGGATGATTAATATGAGTTGTCGTTGCACCGGACTTGGCATGGCAGATCATATCAGCATAACGATCTTCATTGAGATAGCCAACCCTGGGTATAAGAAAAGCTGAATATTATTGATGCCTGACCTGCATAGCCAACACTGCATAAGCCACCTTAAGTCTAGCAAAGCCTTAAAATTAAATTTTATTCTTTGAAAGCTTGGTCGGAATAAATGATTTACCGTTCTTTGACCTCCACCTTCAATTATACATATCAAGTCTTGAACTAAGCATGCAATACGCCTTGCATTAACTAAGCATTAGCACAACGCATGGCTATAACCCTATCTCCTATTTTAGCAGATACGAATACTTATCCTTAATGACATAGTCGAACTGAACAGATATCTTTTCATGTACGACTGGATTAATGGCCGATTGCCATATTGCCTAAGGTCGCTTTTGTCGGCAAGAACACTCCCCAAGCATACCAGAAATAGCGGAGTTAGAAAACTTAATGTGCCGAAGACATACACCGTTAAGTACGGCGATAGATCTTTGAAGTTTTTTGGCCCAAACATCCTCAACAACCTTATTGGCTATGCCATAGACCTTAGCAGTAGTAAGCCACAATTCAAAAGACAGCTACATACTCTCCTGAATGCAAAATACTAGTGTTTAACATTGCTACAATGCGCTAGAGTACTAGCTACTTGTGACATCATCAAACTGGTAGACCCATGCTTGTTGAAAACGTCAGCTATATTTGTATATTTGTATAAGATTTTGTACTTAACTTGTGATATTATAGTAGTCAGGGCCGTGGCTAGCTAGTCTGAGGCCCCCCCAACCCTCAAAAAAAAACATTTCTACTAGGCGCACCCATATCTCCGCACTGCCAAGACAAAAGTTTGGAAATCAGTATGCGAACAATATGCTGCATGATTTACATGAATTACATGACTTGTATAACTTACAAATGTGTGTTATCAGACCAAGCACAACCGAACAAAGTCTTCAAATGAATGGATTTCTCCTCTTCTTTCGGTGGATGAATCGTTCAATGA
>QQSS02215249.1:0-11119 GCA_003687565.2 Craspedacusta sowerbii
TAGATAGATAGATAGATAGATAGATAGATAGATAGATAGATAGATAGATAGATAGATAGATAGATAGATAGACGAATAGATGGATAGATACATAGATAGACAGTATAACAGATAGATAGACAGACTGACATAAGGATAGAGAGATAGTTAGATAGCTGGATGGATGGATAGATGGATAGACAGTATAACATGGTCTCAACCTGACAATCATGAAGTCGTTTCCGGAGCGGTCATCTAAGACTGTTTAGAGCCGGTGATTTATTTTTTAAAAGATTACCAAAATACAGCTCCTTACCCCCCGACCCCCAGGAGCTACTTCCACGTGATACTTGCAGATAAAATAGACTTATCTAGAAGTTTTATTCGGTAAAAGTAAGACATGGATTGTTAGGTTGTCCGCGGATCGGTCTTAACTTCATAAACTTTCACGCATGCTAGCCAGGCGGAAAACTCTGGTTGTGAGGGCGACTTGCCAGCCAATGAGTCACTTACTGGCAATCCGCTTCTTTTTTCCTGAAACCTCTTAGATGTACCTAGCTAGCTATGTACCTATTAAGTTGCTAAACTGTTTGCCAATAATTCATTTTTAAATATCCAGAAAAGAGTTTTCCAGATCTCTTCAGGCCTGAGTGAATTTCGTATGGTTTGCTCAGCTTGATAAGATGGCTGAAACTTTGAATCGTTGTTTGCATGAACCCAAAAGAACAGCAGTATTTTTAGAGCCACCCGCCTTCGGAGCTGGATCAATTTACCGAACATAACCAAATGCCCAAACGCCATTAATAGTGGTTCACGCACTACATCTTCATGAAGACAAAGCAAATGCAAACTTCATCGTTGTTTTCAAAGAATGCCTCCCGATGAAAAGTGAGGCTAATTATACGTAAGCCGAGCACGTTCTGCAGTATTTGCTTGATGTCTCTTCTATTGATTTATCACGAGGTTATTGCATGGCTGAGGAGACTCTCCTTTATTCACTTCGCGCATCCATTTCGAGCATGCAGAATCGAACTCTTTTACAGGTGTCAATATTTAACATGTCACCAGCCAAGTACGACCGCCCATGAATCAGCTACGTTTTTCGGCGTAAAGAAGCGATCACGACATCGAAGCTGTCGAAATGCATGCAGAGAGCTAAGGGCTGATTGAGCCTGTGAACATCATGTAGGCGCTGATTTTAAGTTCCGCACTGATTAGGAAGAAATGCAGATTAGGGAAGATTAAGTTGGATTCCTTATCTAAAATGAATCTTAGGAAGAACATAATGTAGAGTACATAGGAAGAACTTGTTTTCAGATGGAAACTGATAAGAGTGAAAATGAGACGCCTAATTCAATCGCGTATTTATCATGCAAGGGTTTTCCGCATCAAACTTCTTGTAACTATTGTATCAGTAACGAAAATAACGACAACAGCAGCAACAGCAACATAAACAACAATAACATCAAATCCGACAAGAAACATCGTTCAACTTTATCAAAGAGATTTCCAATATCATGGAAGATCTTTTAAAAGTGCTTCCTTTCACGGAGTGTTACCGAAATTTATCGTAGATCTACGTGTTTTTCAAGACTTATCAAAAGTCTTATGGTTGAAAGACGTATTACACGAGCGCAGAGATGTAGATTTTGAAGAATAGTTGCCAAATGGCACGGATTTTCAGGTTACAACGGGTTAATATTAAATAGTTCAGTAAATTAGAGTACAAGCAGCATGCTTAATATATAGAAACGTAAAAAACACACGCTTTCTGCCGTCTAGTTTATTGAATTCCATGTGATCGTTTGGATTCACGACAGCCGATTTGATGCTTGTCTGTAAATTCAACTTATATATGCGCATCTGGCTCAGCTTTGCTAAATGCTCGCAGGCAGGTGTCCTAAAGTGTGCTTGCACGTGTTCACCATCTTCATGGCAAGCCAATTTGATTTTCGCAAGGTCGCGAAAACAACAAGCGTGCGTAAGTTCCTTGAATTCTGTTATGGTTTTGCGCATGGCATGATCGTCAGAACGAGTTGATTTGCCTGTTTTCGAAAGAACGTTTAGAGTTGGAACCATCGCTAGTGCCAAACTGATGACGTAATGAGTAGCCTCAAATCCCTTGTAAACAACCACGAATCTTCTCTATGAATATCCCGTGGTTTCCAATAGCTGAATAGGCTGCAGATGTTACTATCAATTCAGCATAATTTTTCGTCTTTTTTATTTTTGCAATCGATATTGTCGAAGTTAGTGCATAAATAGGAAAGCAGCAAATCTTTAAGTGCATGTTTTCGATTCAATAATGTATGCAATGCCAACACGAATGTCAATGGGACTAAATCCATATAACCAGCACATGTCGCCTTTGCTTGTTCAGTTTTTTTTTACGCGTTTATAATGTTACAATATCCGCGATAAAACTTTTAAGTGTTGCAGTAGCTGCTCCAAAGTTCAAAAAGAATTTTCTTTGCAATCACACTGCTAATCATTGTGTCTGAACTCCAAACAGAATGAGAGTGAAGATGGATGAAGTCGCTATCCTCATGGCTTGCCCTTCGGTTTATGATAGCACTTTCAGCATCCTGCTGAGCTTTGACGTCACCAGTCGGCCTTTAACAACAGGCTTCAGACGAAGGTTAAACAGTGGAAAGCTAATGGCTAGCAGAAGGAAATGTGAGGATGGTGAGCTTTCTCCTCCAGAAGATTTTGCAACATTGCATAACAGCCGCTTAGTGTGCGCCTTTGTGTGTGTGTTTTTTTTTTGTTTTTTTTTTTTGCGAGCGCGTACCGTAGATGTAATTGGCTACACAATAACCCTGTGGCGTGTACATGTGCGTGTCTGTGTGCGCATGTATGTGTGTACGTGTGAAATAATTTCTCTGTAGATTAATGTTAGTTTAAGGGTGAATGCGCTTGATTGCCTTATACTATACATCAGTAGTCTTTCCGCTTTGGAAAGGCATGCCCTATGAGCTCATTGACATGTCCATAAGCTTTTGAATGAATTCTACTTGACTTGTCCCATTATGTAGCATGATAAGCGTAACGATGATTTACTAGTTTACTTATATGAACAAAGTTATGCAGCTTCAGTTAGGAAGACGATTAATGTTACCCGAACTTACAGCCCATGGAAGTCTGCTAATTGGCCACTTATTCTGCGCCTTGTGAGACCAGTCCATATGTTTACAAGCTCCTTATGGAAGCCAGAGCTGTCTTCTGCTGCAAGGGATCTAGTACTTTCAGCTAACTGAATGGAAAGCGTGGCTTTGGACCCTTCGTGGCAAATCATGAATGTGAGGTGAGGAACGCAATCGACGGTACAAAGTTCATCCAGCCGCGTGTGGTGGCTAGGAAACCTCCCACATTGAACACTTTGCTCTAGGATTGGTTAAAAATGCCTGCTTCGGCTTCGTTTGATTGGTCGAGAGTGATTTATGCGTAAGCTTAACATTTCCTTTCAAAAATTTTTACGGCGATGCGCTCGCTGTTAATGGAATTTTAGCTCTCGAGCATGGAGGACGAAAGCTCTGAGATGGCAAGAACTACTAAGTTCGTGGAGTTGGGAAAAATATGGACTATCGTTACTCAAGCTGACGATATATGTTATTCATTCAAGTTTAAGGAGGATGTGAAAGGGCAAGACGTGTTGGATGAGGTAAGTGAGCTTTGCGAATAGGGACGTTCTTATGCGTGGACTCTGTGGGGCAAAGTCCATCATGAAATAGCACCTATTACAGTTTGTGTAGCTATCTGTAATGTCTTTATGTTTAGGTTTGCTGCCGGCTTGGTATTGTAGAAAAAGACTACTTTGGATTGCAGTACACAAATTCGAGAGGAGAAACTCATTGGTTAAACATGCGAAATCGGCTAACACGGCAGCTAAACAAGCCAGAACCGTACTCGCTATATTTCTGTGTCAAGTTTTATGTGCAGCCGCACCAGATCCTTCAGGAATCTTCACGGTATGTCTACTAGGTTACTAGTTCGAGAATGTATTACGTACTTGGATTCAGTTATGTTGTTCCTTTGCCTTGCATCACTCATGTTGTGCCATGCATCAATTACGTTGTGTTTATCTATCATGTTTGCTGATAGGAATTATTGGAATGGTTGCCAATTTTTAAAATGCGGATGCATGCATCGTTGCGATCTTTGCATTAGCATCGTTAATTATGAAGGTTCTTAAATGTTTTAAATCAACTTCTATATCAGCTATATCGGCTAAGATATGAACTTTATTAGATTTTTTATCTTATTTGAATGCATTAGCAGTACAGTAAATGAATTTGAAGTTATACAGAACGAATTACTTTATTAAGCCTCAGTTAGCCAGTACTTGGTTATTTCAGGTATGCAGATATTGCAGAATCGCTAAAGCCCAGTCTTGTTCCAAATAAAAGTCATAATCCTTAAGATTTTTTTGGGTATTTTTGATCATGATGTCTATGTTAAATTGTTCAAAGATGTGTTTTTATGCAAATGCTAATTTCATACTGCCTATAAGCAGGTCTGATAGTGAATTAAGTGTGCTTATGTAGACTTATATATAGACTTGTACTCGTAGACTTGCCCTGCTGTTCTTGTGGCATAGTATTCTGTACTTAGAGTGGTGATAATAATAGTACTGGCAGTAAGCTGTGTTTATGTATTCCTAAGTAAAGCATGATTTTTTGGTTAAAGCTAAGTTTTGCATGGAAAATAAACAAGATCAGTCTATATTTTTGTAGGCGGCAGTTTTTTCTGAACATCAGACGTGACATTGCATCTGGGAAGTACCAAGGTAACTTTTCAGCTAAAGTTCAAGCCCTTCTTGCGCAAGCATTGGCTGGGGATTTTCGCGAGAATCACATATTTTACAACCCCTCTCGGACTTGCTCATGGGCACCAGAGTTTCGATCTCAGGTAATTCTGGAGCATTGCAAGTACACTGGAATGTCCCTAGCAATGGCAGAGTATTGCTGCTTGAAGGAGATATCTGTGCTGGAGGACTATGGAATGGAATATCATTGTGTTAAGAATGATGAAAACCAAAACGTCACAATTGGTATAGGAGTGGACTGTTTGAAAATTGAACAGGCATTCGATAACTCTACGCGAAGGTTTGTTATTAGTTTTTTAAAATTTGGGTGTCTTATCTGATTTTTGTGTGATTTAGTCACTTGTGTTCATGATCACTTATAATAAAAACCTTGCTGGCCCTTGTTAAAGCCAAACTCGGCACCTTTGCTGAATCTGTTAATTTGTTTGTTTAGGTTAAGGGGATTGACCTTGTGGGGTATGTGCTTGAGAATATGGTGCCTTTTCAGAATATGCATTGCTTTGCGCATGTGCTTAATCTCCATGTATGGTGACGTCTGGGCAAACTTGAAACTTAAGGCTAAAATTTGATGGGAAGTTATAGGCCGGATTTCTGAGCCTGTAATTGGTTGCTTGGACGCCATACAAAGATCCTTATCAAATCATGTGACTGCAGATAGAGGACAAATCTTCTGACATTGCGTCCTATTAATCAGATTGGGTTTCTGAGTTATGTGTTGGTCCGTCTTGCCTTTCTATATACACCTACTGATTTGCTTTCTGTGGCAGCTTTAAGGGCGCATAAGCCTGTCGGTTTTTCTTCGCTCCTCTGGTGAGCACAGAAAAGCGCCAAGTTCTTCTTTGCCTTGACTGCGTTAAATCCATTCTGTCTGCTAGCAGATGTATATCAGGGGCAATGCAACTATAATTGTGGGCAGGCATGACATTTTCTGTTACCTTGGAATTTGTTTATGTCTGAGGTGGTTTGTTGCATGTGTTTTGCTGATGATTCGAGCTTTCCCAATGAATCCCTTCAGCCCTGAATGGCAGGCTAAGAATGTCGTAGCCGAGTTCTGCTCAGGTGGTTCGCGTCTTCGTTAGGCCAATTGTTGTGATAACAGTTTTGCTCAAATTTTTGTCCCTGAAATATTAAGTGTGTCATCGTTCTATGTTTCACTTTTGCAGGGTTCCTTACACATGCTTGCGCATGAGTACGCATTCGGGGAAAACTGTGAAACTGGACATCTGCACCACTGAACTCGGGGATATTGAAAGCGTGACATACCGATTAGCCAGCAAGGAGTCCGCTTGTGCATTTTATAGGGCAATCACGGAACACCATGCCTTCTATAGGTGCGACAGTGTCCGACCAGTCATCAAGGAGCAAGTTGCTCGCGATTTCTTTGACACGGTGCTATCGTGGTTCAACGACAGGAGCGGTGAGCAGACTTACATTTTTGATACAGAAAGGACTTGTAGAGAAGCGTACGATCACGCGAGGCGCGTGCTGTACAATTTCGGAGCCTCTGCCGCGTGTGCTATGTCTAAGCAGGAGGAGGTTAAGGAAAACGCACTGGGCGGCTCGCTTGGCGAGGACAACACTGATAAAGTTGGCATTTTAAATAAACGGGTTTTGAAACTCAGCAGTCAACTCGAGGCTTGGAAGGAGTCCTTTTACTGCACCGTTTGCAGAGACAATGTTGTTGATGTTGTGACCAACTGCGGTCATGTCATCTGCCAGCAATGTGGCAGACAGTGTAGCATCTGCCCCCTCTGTCGCGCTCAGATCGATAGCCTGACCAAGTTTTATCTTCCAGTTGATGCCATCGCGTGTGACGATAGTATAACTACTAAGAGCTCATGCGACACTGGAGAAAGGCCGTCTACTCATGTCACTTCGAGCTTGGAGGAGTCAAATTTTCCGTCTGAAGTGGGTAACAATGACGTGTATATGATGCATCTTTCGTAGCTGTCAGGATAAGTTTTAGTGCACTCCGTGAAGTAGGGCCTTTGCTGCAAGGTAATGCATTCGAAGATCATGCAACTGCGTACTGCATTCTTCTAGAGTTGAGTGCAGTGGTTTTAAGTGCATTTTGTTTTTTGTTTTATTTTGTTCCTGTCATTCAATATTTTCGTTGTCTCGTATTACATGTTTTGTTTGTTACTGCTGTTGCTTATCGTGTTCGTATTCCTGCTGAATATATAGTTTTTAATGAGATGTTTGTAAGGAACGTATTCACCCTTTTTCGCGTAGTTAACATTTACTGTAAAGGAAAAAAGAGAATTCTATACCACATTCACTGTTTACACACAATACTTATTTGTGGAGCTTTTTTTTTAATTGAATTCTATCAAAGAATTAACTACCGCAGAAGGCAGAAGTAGCGGTTGTGTGTGTGTGTGTGTGTGTGTGTGTGTGTGTGTGTGTGTGTGTGTGTGTGTACGCGAATAGTTTAAGTATCGGTTGTAATTGATTATTTGGCCTCTGGCCCTTATGAACTGTAATGTACAGGATTGCCACGTAATTCAGGTGTTATAAAAACTAAACCCGGAGTTGAGCTTGTATTATGTAATATCTTGGGAGCTCATGCTATATGCTTTGGTTTGGCTCGCCCTATCGTTAAAAAGTTTGTCGAAGAAAAAGCTTCGTTGATTGTGCTTTGAAATGTTATTCATGTGCCCTGGTCACTTCGTAGCACAGGCCTTGTCGTTCGTAAGCGCTTTTCCTTTGTTGCTTAAGAAGGCTGTGGATATGTGGATGCTCCGCGTCTTCCCAGGTATTGCTGCGTAGAACTCGGGTGTAATCGACTGGGACTATGATTGCATGCGGTAGAACTATTGGAAAAATCCCGGCGCAGGGAAGGCTTCGAAGTTTTTGTTTTGGCCTTTCGACGCCCGGTTAGCGGCTTTCGTTTTCCATGTGCTTCGGGTCGAAGTCCCCTAAAAATGAAACTAATGGCTGTTTTCGCTTGAATATGTCTCGCGCTCACTTGGTCGAGCAGATTTTGGCTTGCTTAATTTGATTGATCGCTGTGCAGCGCAGTTGCTGGTAGACCGACCGTGTGACCTTCTTTTCGTCGACTGATATGCTTCGGGAGATGTTTGGACTACGCAATTTCGGTCTGCTGTGATTTTTCGGCTGCGTCTCCGGCGTTGAGAAGTGTTTCCGTGACACAGGGTAAGTCCCTCGTTTGCTGTGCTCGTTAGCAGTTGCGTAGCAGTCTCCCTTTCTGTTTGTGTTGTGGCGCGTTTTGTTTCGCTGTGTTTCCGTGCTCACCCTAGGTGATTGGTTGTAGTTCCTGCACGGTGAAGGGTTTTCATTGCTTGATAGGCAACTGGCTTGTTTTTTCATTCACAACGTGTACATAATATCTATATATTTTTTTGTTGCTCAAGTTGGTTAAATGCACAGTTAAATGTTCAGATTATACATAGATTGATGTCAGCGTTTTAGCTGACGCGTTTGGTTTGTTATGCTGCCATTTTGCCAGCCTCGCTGCTCCCGCCCACGCAGCTAGCCGGCGAATAAGCGTTGCGTCCGACCTATTGAGTCTTGCGCTCGTTTTCTGTTCGTCCAACTCTTTAGATTTGACTCTGCGACTTAGGACCGTATGCGTTCTTTAAGCATTTGTTGTTGAGGTTGCGAATGTTGTTAGTGTTGTAATTTTGATTTGCGATCGTGCCAATGCGTGCGTGTGTGCTGGAAGTGAGCGTTTGCGCTTTGAATTGGCTTTTTACTTTTTCGTTTTATTTGATTTGTTTGGTGCAAATTTTGCAAGAATCTTTTTTTTTAAACATGGTGAAATCATTTAATAGTTCTATCAGCAGGCTTGCTTTCTTTTCGGGGGCACGTTCGCGTATGCTTTCCCAGCTTTTCTCGCTATGTTCTGACATTTCACGCGCTATGTGAAATCTCCAAAATTGATTCTGATAAATGTGTCCGAATTTCATTTCTCTTATTTCAAAGGTAACCTACCTTCAAATCTTTGTTTACGAGTTCGGTAGTCTGGTTGCGTGAACCGATGCGGGGTCTTTTCGCAACCGCTGTTGGACTTGCCTTGTTTTTTAACTTTGTTTTATGAGAAAATATATACTTAAAGATTGATTGAACTTGGTTTTGTCACTTGCGCTCGGAAGCTTTTGCCCTCAGTACTCTGAGCGCGCAGCAGCAATACGTAGCCAAAGATACGGCGCGCAACTTGTTTATCCAGGCCATTTACGTGTAGCTTCATCCATGAGCTGTTCTTGTGAGCTGCTCGCGTGTATTGAGGCGACCCCTAGTGAAATCACCCTAATGCAGCTGTTCTGTCTGCGTATTCATCAGCTGCTCGAGCAAATTTAAGAGCCAATTGCTTGCTGGGTGTTTTAAGAGGGGTTTCTTTCGTTGGCCGTTTTTTGGCTACTGCATACCGGGAGAAGTGTAGCTATGCTGTTTCGTTGGGTTTATTGGCGTTCCTTCGTTTGGCCTCGTGTTGATCCGGGTGGCGGGGAAATTCCTGATCAATTATCGGCGTGTTACGAAGCCAAACTTTTTTATATAAGCAGCTTTCCTCTGGAGCCTTGCGCTACAGGATGCGGGTGGTCTAAAAAAGCTTTATCTGAAGCGATTTACGGCGTTCCTGCTAAGCAATGACGATGAGACTCTGGCGTCTACGTTAATCTTGTGATTGCTTTCGGATTATGATCGTATTTTGCTGTCGAGCCGAAACAAGTAACGCATGGACCAAGCTTTTGACTGTTCATCCGGTGCGAGGTTATAGACTACGTCCCGTTATTTGTCGCAAGTGGGATAAATTTCGTGCATTGAGGTCTGGTCACGCGGTACTTAAACCAACGATGCCTATCGACGCTGGTGCATCGGTTTGACCTTAGTACTTTGATGCACTCATGGAGGTGGTTATTTTATTAAGGTGGCCCTTTTAAGTAAAGCGAGCCTTTGACACCACCCTTCACTTTGCACATCCATTTCGTAGTTTTCACGGGATCCGCTGGACTTTCGCACTAACCACGACTCTCATACACTACTACTACTACTACTACTACTACTACTACTACTACTACTACTACTACTACTACTACTACTACTACTACTGCTGCTGCTGCTACTACTACTACTGCTGCTGCTACTACTACTACTACTACTACTACTACTACTACTACTACTACTACTTCTACTACTTCTACTGCTGCTGCTACTACTACTACGACTACTACTACTACTACTACTAAGTAAGGCTAACTGGTCCGGAGGCCATGACCTCTACGCATAGACTTCTTCCAAACGGTTTGTAAACAAAGTCAAGATGCATAAATCATTGATTTCATTCGCACCTCAAGCGCAAACCGCACAATTCTTGCTGGCAACCGATCGCGGAGGCAGCATTCACCGGACTTACTGAGAATAAAGTCTCTTGTTGAGAGTTATCGAATTAACGGATTTCTGTCCCATATACATGGCTCAAAAATCGCTCAATGGCCTACCAGCACTCAAACAATATCTTGTAGAGAAAGACAGCAAAATCAGATATTTCTATTCAAGCATTAAGTAAAGGCAGACCTTCTATCCTTAGCGCATTACAATAACAAGCTTTCAGCCACCTTCTGCCATCTTCACAATGTAAACGCAATACATTATGTATTACATGAAGGGAAAACAAAGATTCAAATATACGATCGGATAGGTCTCTTTAGCGAGGGCGTTATAATCATTTTGGAGCTCGTACGTGGTGTTTTACAAGAAACCATAAACCTCTCAAGGCACCTTTGTAGTGTAGACACTATTCGTGCTATTACAGACATTTACAAACGCATTCAGGAACACCTAGACCCACGCGGACACACAAAGACACATCTTACAGACACACTCACCAACGCACGCACACATCCACACAGTTTATTTCATATAATTTTCATTCCCTTATTTCAGAATTAATCGATAAATTTTAGGCTACTGTCACAACTTCGTTACGCCATGGCCAATCGCAAGAGCGAAACATTTGGAGCTCATAATTAAGAAAAATTGAACGAAATTCTCAAGGGTCCGTCGTCAAACGGAGGCCCTAGAACCAGCGACCCCACAGGCATAATGCCAATATGAAAATATCAAGTCGGATTACTAAAAACTCTCTTGTGTTTATCTTCGTTGCTTAACTTGGTGCAACAGTGATCAAGGCAGCACCGACCCCTTGCGCTTGGGCTTAACAGCCGCTTCGAGATGATAACAATTTTTTTATATTCATATCATTCATTTATCATAGGCTGCATAATCACACAATAAACATGGACGGGAACTTCGGTACGTCCCTAAAGTTATATATATATATATATATATATATAT
>QQSS02215260.1:0-11119 GCA_003687565.2 Craspedacusta sowerbii
TTATTATTATTATTACTATTATTATTATTATTATTATTATTATTATTATTATTATTATTATTATTATTATTATATTAATTATTCTTATTAATCCTTATTTATCTATAGGGTATTACTACATATAGGACCTTCAAAGAAACGAAAACGGATTTTGAATGTAACTTCATACTTGTGTCAGTGCTATATGAGTAACCATTGATGGAGTCAAACGGACACAGCTCTGTCGAAGCTCTGTCTGGGCATCGGTATCCAGCTGGACATGGTAGGCAGGACGTCGAGAACGCCTTCGCATAAGAAGCTAGACGCAGAGAAAAGGTGGCCTGTCACTATTTCTGAGCTGAGATTAAAACGCAACAGAACGCAATATATAATAGCAAAGAATTAAACGAGGATAGCTCTATGAATGACCAGGATTTAGGAATGCCTATTTACTGATTTCGCACAGAAGAATAATAAATCAAGTCAAATCAGCAAAATAATCATTCTGCCTGGAAAAAAAAGACACCGAGTGAAGGGTTTAACATTCATTTAAATTAGGATCCGTACGGCATGCTCATAACATAGAGCATTCATTGTTACTGGATAACTTTTCACGTTCGAAATTCATCGCAAAATCCCTTGCGTTTTACCCAGATATCACAGCTATAAGCAATTGATATACGCTACATTGACATTCTGAGACACACATGGGGAGATTCAACTAACGCTCTTGCTAAGATCGTGCTAAGGTTTGATGATTTAATGTTTAATGATTCACCGAAGTCTAAATATTACATCGGCATAATCGAAAAATCAAAGAGCCATGATCGTACTTTAACTGGATAAAGCGTCTCCATGGAAATTGTGCAAGATTCATTCGCATTGACTGGAGCCTATCCCCGCTGCTAGATTAAAAAAAAAATCCCAAAAAGTTTCATCTCTTCCACATAGCAGGCTGGAGCTTTGACGTCGATCCCAATATTGTCGAAAAATTTTCTTTTCAATTCAAACGGTCAGTCATCACTTTTGAGATTTTGTTGATCACCAGGAACCATGACTCCCGCAATAAGGTTTTAGCGTGGCCATGTGGCGATGCCAACTTGGCTTGAAGATGTCAAGAACGGGCTATGTACTTCCGTGCGGTGACTTCCTCCTTCACTCAGTTTCAAAAGCGTGCTTTCTGTTTGTGTTTTCTATTCATCAGCTATGTCTAATTGTATTTAAATTGCTTCTAATTGGTGTGGGTAAGTATCCACTTTCTATAGTGAGTATATAAACAGTCGGAGTTGCGAAAATAGGCAGATTAAGATTAAAGTCAAGAAGAAGATGAGAAGTAAAGTGGTGGTAAACAACAAGCATCCAAGCATGTCATGGATTACTCCATGATGACTCATATTCATAGCAGGTGGTTGTGTGTAGATAGTTTCGTCGCCATTCATGTACTTATGGTATGGGTGTGTCTTCGTTGGTATTTAAATGGTAATCGGTTACCATGATTGTGTCGACCGTCGTGCGTCACGGGGTACTTATCCCGTTTAGGTGTGGCAAGCTTATTACATTTTTACGATGATTTTCTTTATCCAGTTTGTTATTTCAGTATGTGCGGGTTTTGGGCGTTCCCCTACTTATTACTTTTAAGATCAATTCTTTGTATAAGCGGTAATTGAATTATGGAGCCAAATCGTATAAATTTGGGTGTATAATACGTAAAATCAGAGTTTTGAGAGAACACAACGCAATTCAGTATTCACTAGTCTCTCCTCGCAACATTTCTGGTGCCATGACCAGAGAAAGACTGGAGTTTGATTTTAACGCATCTTATGGTAGGTGGACCTGCCACAAGCAATTGGCCTGGCAGCTCGTCATCCGAGCGCAGGAAACGCTTCCCGAAATGCTCGCCAGCAAGGGAGACACCAATACTATGGCAATCGAATTGGAGGAGGAAACGAAGGCACTTGAACAATTTGAAGACGAGCTCCTCATTTATTTGGACGGCAACGACGCGGAACAATGAAGTATTGGAGGAGACAGAGCCAATTATCATGAAGATGAAATCCGTTTTTAAACACTCGAGGGAAGGCGAACAGCAACCAAGGACGCAATTTGAGAACTGGCTACGTACGGTCCCCGCGATTCCCTGCAAACAGAAATCACTGATGTGTGCAATTCAGCGTCACACAACGACGCACAGGATTCTGCAAAAGCAGCGTGTCGCCGAGGGCGTGGATCGCATCTGTTTGTCTAGCGTGGATATTTTACGACTGGCTATTTCCTCGATTCCACGCAGTCAACAAGTATCGATGCGTGCGAGTTATCTAAAGAAAGGACTATTTTGCAAAGCAACTTGCTGCCAGGTATTTCGGTAGCTACAGTGTATCTAGCGTGGATATTTCACTTCAACCTGATGTTCCCCCGCCGATGATAAAAGCCCGCACTCCAAACCCACTATCACTATTGTTCCCGCGTACACCTGTGGACTCCTAGTCGTCAAGCAGTGCTAAACCGCGTTTCAATGGAGACCAACAACTTATATACAAGCATCCCATGCTCCCGCCTTTACCTTTGCCATTAGAAAGCTACAACTTTCAAGGGGTACAAACTTGCTTCAGATGTTGTCCGAATGTTATCTTTTTCGGCCGCCGGGAGTGTTTCATGATTACTCCATGATGACTCATATTCATACCAGGTGATTGTGTGTAGATAGTTTCCTCGCTAATCATGTACTTATGGTATGGGTATGTCTTCGTTGGTATTTAAATGGTAATCGGTTACCATGTTTGTGTCTACCGTCGTGCGTCACGGGGTACTTATCCCGTTTAGGTGTGGCAAGCTTATAACATTCTTACGATGATTTTCTTTATCCAGTTTGATATTCTTTATCCAGTTATTTAAGTATGTGCGGGTTTTGGGCGTTCCCCTACTTATTACTTTTTAAGATCAATTCTTTGTATAAGCGGTAATTGAATTATGGAGCAAAATCGTATAAAATCAGAGTTTTGAGAGAACACAACGCAATTCAGTTTTCACTAGTCTCTCCTCGCAACAAAGCATTGTACTCCTACGGTGTTTTAATCTCAGAATCCGTTCTACTCGCGCCTGCAAAATTTCCCACACAAAATTTAGTACCGTGACTACAACATGGATGCTATTCATCGAAACTTTTGAAGGTAGGTAGAAGTTCCACAAAGAAAAAGCCGACGCAATGCTCTTGGAAGCGCAAAATCTGATTGCTACCACACCACCCACACCAACAAGCTGTAAGCAAGCAAAGCAACTTATCGAAGCTATCAACAACGAATGCCAAGTGCTCACACAGCTTGACCAGCAGCTAATTGTTCACGTGGCGTATGAAGGAGTAGATCAGTTCTGGGAGGAGGCAGGTACAATAATTGATGATCTGGATTCCCCCTTGCACTACCTAAAAGGTATGGTAAGCCAGCGCGTCTCCTTATTTGTGCCTGATTAAAGCACAGCAGAACTGCAGTACCTACAAAAATCGGGCAGGGCCGGCTCTTAATTTTTTTTGCTTGTGTTGGCATGGCAGTCTGTTCTTTTATCTTGAACAGAATAGAAAACGCGAGCGCGCATTTTCGGACTCAGCCAATCAGAGTAAAAATTTAAATTATGCATATAGCTCGACGCGGCAGAAGTGCGACGTTTGAAACGGAGCCGCACTATTGTCGGATAGATCGGCAAGCTCTGCCGAGTTCGAAATAGTTGTCTCGCGTAATTAAGCTGTCCCACTGAACCGATTCAAACGTCGCAATTCTGCAGCGTCGAACTAAATGATTAAATTTGACACGGCAGAATTGGAAATGGGAGTTGTGAAGTGCGACGTGACGACGGCTTTTCTCGACTCACCGGAATAATGAAAAAAAAAAAAGACTAGCGCAGGGAATCGACCTATTACGTAGATAAGAGATCCCGTCTCAGAAGACGAAGACGACAATTCCCGACAAGCTCGACAGGGAGGTCAATCCGCATAACAACAGCGTCATGCCGACGATGGAGCTGGTCGTCCGGTACGAGTCACGGCGGTAAACGCCCTTCGAAGGATCAAACTCCAAGTCAAGGACTATTAACAAACTTATTTCTGTATAGCTTACTAAAAAAAATTTTTGGCGCGTGGAGTGTCAAGAACGAACTTAAAGAACTTCTCTCAAGGATCTTCCTGATGAAAGTCGTTTATTGTGCGTTACGTTCTGCTTGCGTACTAATCAGTTTCGTATGCGTACTTTCTGTTTGTGTTTCTATTGCCAGGCTATCATTCGTAAGTGTACATCATTCGCTTGTAATTTGTGTGGGTTAACTTGTTGGTATCTATTATTAGCATATAAATTGCACGCGTTTGTAAATATGGTAAGATCAAAGTGAGAAGTGGTGAACAACAAGCGTTCTACAACAAGCGTTCATCTATCTTCTACAGCGAGCTCAAGACCGCTCTGACGGTCGGAATAAGAGCCTGCAAAATTTTCTACAGAAGGTTCCGACCGGGTCAAAGAACAAGGCGACTTGTCCTGGGCTGTAAATTCTGCGGTGGCAGTGGCCACCATATATATCCTTTGTTGGTCAATAAATTGATGACACGCTCAGGTTTTAAAGCACTCGACATAAATTTTGACAAAAGAGATCTGCCACTAGTGAGTGTTTCCAAAAATAAAGTGCAAAAGATCTGTCCGATGCACAGCAAGTTGGCGAGGGCTCTTGCGACATTTCAGAGAGTTACTAATAGCTCAGAGATCATTGACGCATGGTGAACATGGTCAAGAATGAAAACTTGCAAGAGCGTCCCTAGCAAAACCTAAGTCTGGACAGAAAAAATGTTATGTCTTCACACCTGTGGGAGCTTTGATATTAGCAGCGCATTGGATTCATAACTTCAAATGGAATTCCATAGGCGGACCGAACAAGGTGCATGCGCTCTCGGTTAACAAATTTAAGAGCTTCGGTTAAGTCAACAAAACCCATGCGCAACAACAACTCCTTTTGGCTGATAACTCTTCTCTTCTTACACCCCGAAGAGTCAATATCGACTCCACGGTAGATCTGCACTTTTAAAGGGGGTTTTGTTTGTTCCGAAGAAATCTTTAAACAGGTTCTCTGATGCGATGAATCGGTAAGGAACAGGGCAAACGAAAAAAAAAAAACGAAACAGTTCATGAAGTTTTGCAGACAACTAATTCAGAGCGTATTGACAGATGTTTATCGAACAAGTCTACAGTTTTGCATTTGAGATGCCCAACAATCAACTTTGCAATATAATGCTCCTTCTAGGTTTTTTTAACAGCAAAGAAATACGTCATTTCAATGTCAGCTAAACACTTTGTCCAAACATACTTACCAAATCATATAGCGTAAATATTTTGTATGAAAGGAATAAGAATTCAAAACGTACTTGTCAGATCCTAACTATCTTCCAAAACAAATGGCAAATGTATAAGTAAAATAACTCTCTACTTGCGAAATCTTTATTCATAGAGAATCAAACTAACCTCCAGAACAAGGCACTGGAGAAGAAGAGGGGTCCGAGCATGCATTTCCTTCGGGACAAGGAGTGCAATTACGCGCGGCACCACCAAGCGAGTACATACCAGCAGGACAGCGAACCATGGCCATACTGAAAAACAAAATGACTTAAGATTGGTGAATTGACCGGTTAAGCTACATAAAGAGAAGGCAACATACAAAAAGTATGCTGAAAATCTTTGGCATTACGAAACTTACATCAGACTACAAACTACAAAACCATAGCCAAGTAGATACCTCTTTCAATAAACATGTACCCAAACAAGGCCGCGTGCATTATAAAAGATAATTTATTAATAAATGCTAAAAACAATTCCATAACCACGCAAAGAACCAAATCATAGGAGTGCTAAATAACAGAATATTTCAGAAAATCAGACCTAACCTTGAGTCTGGGCAGTAGTATCCAGGTAGGCAAGGCACACAGCCCGTATGATTAGTAAGTCCTCTGAATCCAGGACCACACGACTTACATACACCATCGCCAAGATTTGAGAAATAACCTTCGGGGCATTTAACGGGAGCTGAAGCAGGATCAGTACATGATTCGCCAGACGGGCAAGGTGAACAAATACTAGACTCACTGCCACTATAGCTTCCAAGACTGCAAGCCATGCATTTTCCAACACCTGGTGGACTAAACGTACCAGCAGGGCATGGATCAGAAGTATTTCCATTAACGCAGCTATGACCAGATTCACACATTGAGCAAGCCAACTGCCTTTCCATGTTAGTGTAGTATCCATCACCACATTTCAAAGGTGCACCCATTCCATACGAGGGGCATTTATACCCCCTAGGACAAGAAAAGCAGGTTGCTGATAGATATGGTGCATATTCACCAGGACCACATATAACTGGAGGAGCTCCATTGGCACAAGAGTATCCAGCAGGGCAACCTCCGCAAGTAAGATTGCCAAGTGCACTGTAAAAACCAGGAGAGCATTTTACTGGTTGGTTAGAAGATATTTCACAACTGAATCCTTGTGGACACGGAGTACAAACTTCGCTGTTTGAAGCATTAGAGTAGAATCCCAATGGGCAAGGCTTAGGAAGTTCTCCTCTGTATGTGCAGTAGTAGCCAGCTGGACAAGCCTGAAATTAGCAAAGAGGTTCTGTGTGCTTGGCTGGATGTACACCAATTTGATGTACATAGGCAAAACCCCTATTTCATAAATGCAATAAATAAAACTAGTGTAGGATATTTTAGATCAACTTTAGAAAAAGACAGAAGAATAAAGAGACAAGAAAGACTGCCATATGCACACATTAACTGTCCATAGGCAGAAACAATGACACTGTGGAAATGTGTTAAATTACGTATATAACAGCTGGATAGGTAGTTCAGAAAGGATGACAGCACACCAGATACTGTGCACTGATGATAGCAATATACGTGAAAAATCTGACCACCAGTACAGCATTTAGTATAAAGAGCGTATTATACAACACCATTAGTTATATAATATTGCTAAGTCCAAAAACAAAACTTAGATGCAGAGTAGAAAGAGAAAATAGAAGATTTTTATACTTTAAATATGTACAGAGCTTTTATACAAATCTCACAGGAAATCTCACAGGCCCCAACTGCATGTTCATTGTGTACTAATTTGATAGGCCATTTTGACGTCCACAATTACTAATCCAGCTACCAATAAGAAGAAATTTTTACTCAATACCAAGAAAACTAGAAAAAACACACAAATGTGTGATTATTTTAAAATGTATTTATACACATACATCCAAAACATGCAAAAGAATCTAAAACAAAAATGATCACATACCTTGCAAGCCTTGCTCTCTGACTGTTCAACATGATCATTGTAGGTGCCCAGCGGGCATGGTATAGAGGTTCCAAATGCGCCAGGACAACTACAACGTAACGGGTATACATAGGAGTCAGTAAATAAAAACCGGAATCTGCAATCCATAAATGTTATTTGAAGATGATATTAGCCACATACATAATAATAATAATAATAATAATAATAATAATAATAATAATAATAGTAATAATAATAATAATAATAATAATAAGTATTATTATTGTTGTAGTTGTTGCTATTATTATTATCAGCGGCGTAATGACGAGAGTAATTTCAAACTGGACTAATCGAAGAAGCCTGTGAGGTGATGTGCACACTGCCTGGCAGAAAAAGTTTAAACTGAGAGCGATGTTCAAGCGAACATCATCCAAGGCACTATGCCTAGAATAGTGAGTGGTGTCGAGGTGTACTGAATGTGTCGCAACAAAATGAAAAATATATGAAGATTATTATTATGATTATTATACATATATATATGTTGTATTCTACATAATATATTACAAAAATACTGGCACATCCAGTATTAAAAAGTATTTAATAGTGAAAAAGTAACAAACATTTGAGAAAAGTCATTGTGCTGCATCTTTTTTTTTTTGTGGCAACAAAGTGTGGACACAACCCGACTTAATGAGATGGTAGTAGGCATGTCTTTGCTTCCTCTATGCTATGCCTAACTAGTGAGTGGCTGGATGCTACGAAGTCACGAGACAGCAATTGTGTGTATTTGCTATGGTGTGTGAACTCTAGCTTGGAAAGGAAAACTGGTTATCATTATTATTATTATTAATAATAATATTATTATTATTATTTTACTATGGTGACCTGGCAGAGTGGTATGCATGCTTGACTCGCTGCTAAGACCTTGGGTGGTGAGATTTAAAGCCTAGGACCGGCCTTGCTATACTCAGGCATACAGCATCTTTGGTAGCTAATTTGAGTAACGCTACAACACGTAATCACAAATGGACTGGACTAATCTAAGAAGCCTTGTAGGTGGCCTGATCACTGCCATGCTGTAAAAGCTGAACTGAAGAATATATAAATAAAAAATTCTTCTTATTATTATTATTATTATGATCACTATTATTACTTTGATTTTCATTGGTATATACTTGGTGCAACCAGCAAACTTCTAGTGAATTTTACGCTAAAGTAAGGTAACTCCAAAACCTTCAAAAGAAGTATGATTGAAGCCTGCAAATTTGAATTCTCATCTGTATTTGTAGTTTTGGCACCTGCTTATTTTATTTTTAATTTGCTTGCTAGTTATGGCTTGCTCGTATCCTCACTTAGAAAACAGTCCATGAAACAATCATGCCTCACCAATGAGTAGAAGGTTTTATGGTGTTCAGGCCATGGTGTATGAACATAACAATGTAGAATTTTAGATACCTTGGGCATCACACAGGTTGACTCTGTTTGAAGTACCTGGAGAGTGGCTTAAGTCAGGTGATGTCTTGGCAATGGCTTATGGATATACTTAACCAAGCTGTTCATGTCAAAGACAAGGCTGCCCAAGCTATAGTGCAGTGCAAAAATCAAAGTATCATTCTTTCAGCACTTATAACTTTTATCAACACTAAATATCACGTCTACAAGAAAAGATGATTTGATTATACATACTAATGTCCAGGAGGACAGCTAATGCAAGCCAAATATCCACTAATCATTGAGTAGAAGTATCCAGGATTACAACCAGTACTTAATGCATCTGTGCAGTTGCACACTAAAAATTAAAAAAGATCATAACAAATTATTGAAAGCTCATCAGCAAACAAACAAATTATGCTAGTTCCATTCATCTTTACGACATCAAACAACTCTGCAAATTAACGACGGTTACTATTATCTTATGAATAATTAGAAATAATTGAAATGCTATTGTATAATAAAAAATCAAACTTTTACAAACATTGACAGATTTGATCACATTGCTTTAATCGCTAATATACAAAGCAATATAGCAAAAATAACAAAACATTTCATAACTTCTTAGGTATACAGAAGCAACGAGGCAATGGCTTAGAAGAAACTGATCACAACTAGTTCTCATATGTTTCTTATCGCAGGCAGGTGAAAAAAACTAACAATAATCGAGACTAGCTGCGGGAGCAATATGTTCGTAGACAAGTTCAAGAATGAGTAACAAAAACAAAGACTCACCGGCTTTGGCTACTCGCGGAAAACCAGCGAGTATGACTAGAAGAAGTAAGATTTTCCCCATACTTAATGCATCAGAATAGCACGCGACATCTACACACTAAGCATACAAAGGATCACTCTCAATTTGGATCATTTATACTGAGACAGCCTTTAAATTTATTGTGGATCTGTCATCCCTCACTCGACGTCATCACGCACTGGCGACTATGTGGCGGAAACAGCTATGAACGCCATTTTATATTCGTCATGGCAACGAATTATTGCCATGTATTATGTATGCACACTGGACTTGCACTCAAAATTGAGAGTGATTAGCGCTGGGAGAAATTTATGGTTGCTAAAAACTGTTTCCATAGGCATATGCACATTCTGAAGTAATTTTGTTATTGGTCCTTGAAAACTTACTGTATTTTCCCACAACAGTTCAAGCATTCCTTTGTTGTCAAGGTGAGACCACAGGCACTCATGATTGTGAGGGGCTTTAATCAAAGGTGGCGCGGCCAAGAAGGTATCAATCTACTGTTTATTCCTGAGTTGCTGCTGCATTGCGATTGGTCTGATGGACGCATTTTCGCGAAGACCACAGAGCAAAGTTCTTTAACGTTAAATGGCAAATAAGGTTTGTTGTATTGCAACTCCCATCCTACGTGCCAGCCAAGTATTGCGGGATGTTCAGATTTCATGATGTTTTCCGTTTCCATTTTTTCTTAATTTATTCTGTTGAGATTTTCTTTTCAGGTTGATTTATGCTCAGTAATCAAACTTAAAGTATCAAAATGACAAAGATAATCTAGCTCATAAAAAGAGGAGCTAACTAAACCGAGAAAAGTCAACCAAGAAAAACGTTCAATATCCGATACCCGGACATTGCCACACTACGAACCGTAGTTGTGCCCAGTTTTGCATAATTAGCTTGACAAACTTTGACTTATTTTGCTCGTCCCAATCTTTGCTAATCGGAAATCATGTGGTATGAAGTTGAAGGCTTTTAATATGAAAGGATACCGCACAACTTACCCATTATTTTCTAGGTTTTTCACGCCAGGTCTCAATTAATCGAATTAACAAATGCTTATAGCAATATTTTCTTCTGTTTGGGGGAATGAACATGGATAGAGTCGCATGCAGGTACGGTGCGATTTGTAGTTTGCGGTATTTTCCTCAAATTTAAAAAAATGTGTTTAAAACGCTTGCAGATCCGAAATTCTTCTATGGCTAAGGGTGCACTTGTGTAGAGGACCTACTGCTGCCTTCTTGACAACGTTTTGTAACGTTCCCTCAACGAGGTTGGGAATGATTGCTTTTGCATTGGGCATTAAGAACATTTATACCACAAGTTTTATGAGCTTAGGGGTAGCTGGTTGATGATTGTTTAGGAATGGAGCAAAGCGTCAAAAAATTTACTAGCCTTGTTCTTTGGGATTTCCCAATCTAGGGTCCATGTGTGTTACTAGTTACGTTATTTCCTCAACTGAAAGGATTATTGGCTTAAAAAAGTGCCTAAGACCTAAGTGCTTTTCCCCTCTGACCCTTTCGTGCAAAACAACAACAACAACAACAACAACAATATTTTCTTTTCTCAACCATAGTTCGTGCGTTACAAAAATATTTTCCATGCCGAGAAC
>QQSS02215271.1:0-11118 GCA_003687565.2 Craspedacusta sowerbii
ATACATACATACATACATACATACATGCATACATACATACATACATACATACATACATACATACATACATACATACTAAAATTATATATATATATATATTACACACTTACATTACATTACATACATACATGGATGGACGCCTGCCCAAAAAAAGTCGTTCATTAAGCCTTACACAAACCTGAAAATGTAGTGGATGACACTTCGGCTTGGTCAATCGTAGGCTTGAAACGGCCAAATTCAGCGTAGCCGTGAACCAAATCAGGCTCGCAGCCGGACTACACAAAGATTCAGGATATCTTATCAGGTTAACCCGAAAACAATAAGGCATTGATTTCCCACCACTACAGTTACTGCAACAAGTTCACCAGAAAAACGAAATATGAAAACTAATACATTGAAAAAGAAACTAAGATAACAACTCGAGTATATGTTACACTCTATCAGCGCTTGCGCATATATGCAGCTAATAAACATTTCAACATGTCTATACAGAAACAGAAAGTCAAAGATTAGGCATGCGAGTCTTCTAAATTTAAGACCGGATACTAATCCTATGTTTAGAGAAAGGGTTTGATATTTTGGAACAGAGTTATCAAAGATGACAAGGAGCAAATGAAAGAAATACGGAGACAAAATAGACGAAAAAAAATTAAAAAAATTCAGACAGAAATAAACATTTACCTCAGTACGCGGTCAGTACACGGTTAGCGTCTTTATAATGATAGGTGGAGGCGCGAAAAAACCAGGATCATTATGGCATGCCTACCTGATGTAGCACAATTTCGTCGAACGGAAAGGAGGCATGGCAAAACTCGCACGGAACAAGCTCCATAGTATCGGCTGTATCTAGTTATGAAGAATGCTTGTGAGAGGCATGTATTCAAATACACAAAAAACTTTGCCAAATACGAATAGGAGTATAGAACATAGGCGTAGGAATATACAAAATGGGAATGGAGCCGTACGTGCGCCGTCAGCGTACTATAAGTCGGCACCATTCGTATCTCATTATAAATATTAAAGTGCATACTTCAAAAACGCGAAAGTCATCTGTGAGCTTCTTCATACCACAAGCAAATTTAAGATAACTCAGGCACTGTGCTCCAATGGCTGAGTCTCTTCCTTTGGTAAGAAATCGCTTACGGAGCTAACAAACTATATACGTCCCACATTAGACCAAAACAACAGGGTGGGTGGGAATGAATAAACTACGCACATAGCTTCAATTATCCGCCACCGTCTTACTTGGACTTTCGGTGGTGTATCTGGTCCTTATTACAAGCATATCTCCTTCTACAAAGTCATCCTCCACCTGTCCTGGATCTGCCGGGCGTGGAACGTCAATCTGTTCGTAGCTTGAAATCGCGATTTCGATGCATTCGTTCTACAAGTTAGCAACAACAAACAGTAGTATGTGTGCAGGAACCTGCAGCTACTGTTACATGCATGGGTAGATCTAATCTAAGTCTGCAGCCTACTGCGAGACTTTAACGGCTTCCTTGCGCCTACCAAATGATGAATTGCATGTCTGGTAGTCTAAGGGTCTGCGTCTCGAAACTCATTCTCGTCTCGTTTGTTTCAAGACGGGTCTCCGTCTCGTCTCAAAACTTACCGAAACTCATTCTCGTTTGAAACGAGAAATTTTGAGAAATTTCAAGAAATTTCTCCTCTTGCTTAAAACGAGACGGATGTCATTCTCGTCTCAAAATTTCTCGAATCAATCAAGACGGACGTAAAATAAATTATTTCCAGATTTTGACGTACTTCTCGAAATAACATAAATTTCTCGAAACTTATATTATATTTTTATAACATAAATCGACAACATTTCGAGACGATTTGAGAAATAACAGCTCTAGTTGCATGTCCCCACAACTTGTACGTTAGCGCGTTATGTTTATTAACTTGTGCTTATATAGGTACCAACGTGTCTATAAGCCCTTTCAGATGCCACAATCATTTGAGACGAAAAAATTTTTCACAGCGGGAAGACCGAAAAAAAGTATTGAACAGGAGTGTACTGTGATTACTTGTGACGGTGTCATTACAAGCAGTTCCTTAAAAAAAGAAATACTCCACTATCGTGTTGTTGATCGCGGATGATGACGTCACAATCTGATGTCCACTAAGGGTCTGCGTCTCGAAACTCATTCTCGTTTGAAACGAGAAATTTCGCGAAATTTCTCGCCTCGTTTGTTTCGAACGGGTCTTCGCCTCGTCTCGAAACTTCTCGTTTGTTTCGAGACGGGCCTCCGTCTCGTCTCGAAACCTCTCGAAACTCAAAAAGTTTCGAGACGCAGACCCTTATGGCAGTCCCGGCATAATGTATGAAAATAAACAAGTGGAAGAAAACAACAAGGCCTTCGATGATTTGCAGTAATTGGGCTACCAAAAGAAGCGTGATGAGGGGACTATACCTGGTGCCGAGCCATATCTTGCACGTCTATGCTCTTAACGCAGATGGGACAGACGAAAAGCTGCAAACCTATAAAATAAAGCAAAGCTACTCTTCACTTTAAAGCGATAACAACCGAATCCGACGAATCAACAGACCAGAATTCAGAGATCAATTCACAGCTCAAATGACAAGCTGTTGCAGATGCATGACGCGCGTTATAGAGGTATGTGCCAAGACCCACAACTTCCTCCCTTTCAAAGATCGTGGTGAAACTAAGACATCCAAGCACGCAACAGTTTCTTTACAAGGTGAGCAAGCGTTCAGGTTCTTGAAAGAATTTCCTGAAGCAGACTATACTGATTCCGGTCCCAGTCCCGCGCGTTTATAACAGTCGAAACAAGCCTTGTAGAAGTCCTGCTGGCGCGCCTTTGCTATTCTAAGCAGTCTTCTCGTGATTTTGATTAGAGCCTCTGCTTTTCCCTTTCATTTGCTGTGGTACGGGCTGGTCAGACTTATTCCAATCTCGAGATCTAAAGAGAAATGTTCGCGGAAAAGTTGAAATGAGTTCCTTCAACGGCTTCCAGAGCGTACTGCAATGTCCAGCATTGCTGTATCCTGATTGCAGAATCTTTGTTTTCCGACCAGCCAGTACGGACGTTTTTTTTTTTTTAGAGAAAGGAGATGATCTGCGCCCGTGGCTTTTCGAATTCGGCCATATCGCTCGTCAGTAATTCTTGTAAACTTGATTTGCACTTGTTCCAAATCTTCAACTTCCATCACGTCACGTTGCAATGAACGTGGTTGACCTGGAAATCGGTAATGTACAACAGATGTGCCACGTACGTCTCAGTCCTAGTATGGCGAATCGCCATTAATTTTTACTTTCACTTTACCAGCATTTAGTGCAGCCCGTTTGGCGCGCATGTACGAGGAGATCAAGATTGCCTCCATTGTCATGGGAGTAGTATGCGCCGTCGCGTTGGTGCGTCCACAGATTTAATGCTCCAACCTATTTTAGACAAAGAGAGTCGACAAACATTTGCGTTCAGTCGTCGTGATCGATCTTTATGCATATGCGATGCATATCCCGCCGTGAACTAATGTGACTCCCAATCCAACGGTAGCTCGCGTGCATTGAACGGCGACCGGCCGCAGAAATTCAGCGGAGGTGCCCTTCCTGCCATGCGTTTTATTTGCGAGAAGTCGTCATCCTGGTTCTGTTCCCACCTCCACGCTGCATCTCTGCATGTGACCTTGCCGACTCGAAATGTGCTGATCGGACTGCTTCCGCCACCTCGTCGACCTTGGCGAAAGCTCAAATGTCGAGCGCAGTCGCATCTTGTAGATGATAGGCTCATCCATGTAGATCCTAAAAGTTTTTGTCCTGAACCATTGCCGCTTCCTCGATAGCTCTATTGTCCTATTCCCCGGTTACAGTCACACCTTGCAAGACATATACGCTTTGGATTGCCACCGAGCTTGGCCGCTGGGAGTCTCCTCATAACCTCAACTTGCCAGTAACCTTTCTTCGCATCGAGTATTGAGACAAGTTTTGCGCTGGCTAAACTCGGCATTACAACTTCTATTGTTGGCAGCAGACAACGCGGCATCCAACCGCATCGAAAACATCTCCAAAGTAAGTAAGTATTTTGTACTTTGTGATCCCGACTCCACTGTTCGATTAGGCATAGAGTTTACAGCTATTGACGTCACGTTTCCATCATCGCAATTGTTGACCTGATCTACATTTCGCCTGGCAAGCCCCAATTGCAAGGTTTCCAAAGCTGAAGAAGATGGTTTCTATTAGTCTGAACCCCTTAAAATGCCAGGTTGACCGAGGCTTATTGCATGTGCATCTCGTAGAAAAGTTTCTATAGGTGTAGGATTGTCCCACTGCGTAGCTCTTCTGCAGCCATGGCATACTTTCACGGCATGAGGTGGGAGCACAGTCTTCTTGGCAGTCATCGCACTTCGCACAGTTCCTCTTCGGGGCCATCCACACTCTGTTATTTGATAAGACGCTTGCGAACTCTTCGATGATGTATGCTGAGTCGCAATGATCGGCGTCGGAATCGCCTTCTGCGTTGTTGCTATCCATTCCACGGACTGCCTGCGACTTGCAAGTCTTGCGTAGGCAGGCTCGTGCAAAGCGACTCCGCTTCTCGCACTTGTCACGTGCCTCCCCCCCCACGCGGGACAGCCTTTGCGCTCCCCGCGTGCTTTGGTTATTCCACAGTCAGCGCACTTGGTTTGTGGTGTAGTCGACGCCACCACACATTTGGCCTTTCACCGGCTTGCCAATTTCTGCGGGATTTCTTTGATGCTTCTATTAAATCAACTTCATCGGGGTTTTCGGCGTTTATTTGCTTTAGTTGCTTGGAAGCGGCTTTGCAGTTGCGGCAGATCAATATGGCCGTCCTCAACGGATCGCGCGCGTTGAATCGCGGAGTCCTCTATTCCTAAAACGATTCTGCTCTTATCAGACTTTCCTCCAAAACAACAAACTCCCATGTGGCTGCACGTTGTCAGAGGCCCATCTGATAATCGTCGATGGACCCCGTGGCCTGCCCCCTGATTTCGGGAAAATACCTTGAAACTTTCTCATATTATGATTCTTGTTGGCGTGAAATGCTCCTCTATTTTATCCAAGATGGCCTTCGGCCGTTCTTTCGCCATCAGTCACGGGGAGACGCAGAATAACGCACAGGGTCTGTTTCCCCACCACAGCAAGAAGAGTTGCCAACTCGAATTTCTCCCAAGACTCTGGAAAAAATTCCTTCTGAGGTCGTCTGTTATATCTTTAGGTGCGGGTACCAGAGCTATGTTGCTGGAGGACACATTTTCTCCTTTGAACTCGATTATCCAAATCAGTCTTTCAAGATCCCAGGTCTGACACCATGCGAGATCGACACACGAGCTTAATGTATTCAGGAGAACTTCTGAACTACACATATACCCAAAATGGATGAAATGGTACTAACATGTAATCAGAGACGTCTAAGGGAAAACAAAAATACTGAAATTCTTCATTCTTCAAAATTAAAGACTCTACGCAATTCACTTATCACCAAGCAACAACATGTCCTATTGTAACAAGACAAAAAAAGGTTAGCATTACGCTGATTGCATTTCTATTTGAACTCAATGATGAATATGACTATAGAACCTCGCACTACTATGACATTCTCTATTGCATTAAAACAAAAACAGCTGTCTTACCTGGCTTGTCATCTCTCTGCTGTTTCTGAGCTGCTATCTACAGAAGACCATAAAAACAGAATGACAACTCTGCAAGAGCTATGTTAAGAAAAATCCCAGGTATAGAATTTGCTTTGCAGATAAAAAAAAAACCTTGAGATTGATATTTTGATATTTAAGATCTCAGCCCTTTCGATTTCTTGCAAGACATAAAGACCTACTTCTCCAAATTGGGTCGAAGACATTCTTCACAATTCTGTACTTCGTCGCAATTGATAAATTAACGTTCTCCGGTCATCAAATCAAAACGAGGTTCGTTGAAACATGTTGCTTGGTTATGCGCAAAGCCAATTACCGTTAGTTAAAAAGCTATTAATTTACTTGAGAAACGGATTTACTCGGCTGGCACTCTCCCATGTAAGAATAACCGAGTATCACATTACTAAGGATTGTAATAGTTCGGTCAAGATTGTAAAAGTTTGGAGATGCGCAGGTTAAAGAGATGCTATCGCCATCGTCATTTTAAAAAATGGATTGCTGGCCACACTTCAAGAAGATTCGCAAACAACAACAACAACAAAAGGACTACAGAGGTTCAAGAAAGTACTACTCCTGATCGCGAAAATTTCAACAAAAAAAAAAAAAAAAAAAAAAGGCTTGGTAAAGGCACATTCCCTACTAAAAACAGGAAAAATAAAACGCTCTTGAGCAGCGGGCAACCTGCGTCGCCAAATACTAAAGTTAACATGTGCCATCTAAACCAGGACTGCGATGCTTGCGACCACATTGCCCATAAAAATTGATGCTTGCCTGGAGGAATTAATTCATAAACAGATAGACATAAAGACACATCATAAATATCATACATACTCCATGTCAATGAAAGGAATTACACTCACTCCTTATGTCAAGAATACCTCACGCATTTTCATATCCGTAAGCTCCATATACTTCATCCTCAAAACCATATATGCAACACAGCCGACAAAAAAAAAAGCTACATGATTGCTACCCCGATAAGTCATCGACTTAGCCTCGATGAATCCCCGAAAAATTTTCGATGCAATCTCTGTCCAGGCAGCCTTGATCCACGCAACAAGTATCACTCGAAAGCTCTGCTCGTATCACCACTTATTACATGTTATAAAGTTAAGAAAATGTAAAGATGTGAATCAAGGAAGAATCAAATTTAACACAAATGGTCCCTGAGTCTTGAAGCAATTAGGCTATCACATCAGCAGCAGTCACGAATGCAAAGAGAGAGAGAGAGGGAAAGAGAGAGAGAGCATAAATGTAAATGCCTTATGTAAAGCAATCCAAGTAGGATAGCAAATGAGCTTAGCCTTACCTCATGTCTGGGCACATGAGCACTCTCGAATACGTCACCATAACTTTGCTGATCAGTCAGACCTATAAAAGTCATAATTTAAAAATTCGAAATGCTTGAGAGAAGAAATAAGAACCCTCGATGGGTGAATCTTCAATGCAAAGAATAAAGATAATAATTTTTGTGACGTTTCGGTCCTTTCTTGGACCATCTTGAATCATCAACAAGAATACAAAAATCAAATGTACAGCCAGACTCGATTAAGTTGAAACTGCATTAGCTCGACTTCCAAGATGTGACTCTGATGATGTGTGCTCTGCTTGATTTCGATCTTGATGGTCCAAGAAAAGACCAAAACGTCACAAAAATTAATAGCTTTATTCCTTATACTTATCTAGCAAAAATTGCAAAATCCAGCTCACAACACCATACCAACTTTAAGTTATTCCTGTTAGTGCCAACATTATTATGCAATGCAAGCAAATACGAACCAATAGGTAATTGAACACACTACCTCCTTGCTTTGACAAGCCATTCGTATGATGATATTCTTGGAAGGCGTCATCGGCATGTGCGTCGACTGTACGAACAATTTCAGGTCGAAGCTGAAGCCTATCCAGGCTGAGGAAGGCGGCAGATCCTGGCTTACTCTCATCTTTTGCCCGACTCACTCGATCATGCTCTGCAGACTTGCTGACAAACGAAATCGGAGGACGAGGGTCTCTGCGTTGGCTGCCAGATCCTGGAAGGGATCGAGATTTATTTCTGTCCACAGATATTTGACCACGTTCTGGGAATATAGGTAAGCTCTTGTTGCCAGGGACAGATTCTCTCGATTGCTCATGGACGCTCGCACTAATCGATGTCGGCAAGGAGTCGTCCGTCTGATGTTGATTGTAGCAATTCGATTCAGGTTTGTCTAGATTTCCACAAGACTTAGCATGGTCACGGCTGTCCTTTAGAAGCACATACTTTTGGCACTGAATGCACTTTTCAGTGCGAGAACCACACGAATTTAAATGCTCATCGATATCTTGGACAAATACGTCAATGCCACAGTATTCACATCCTTCTTTTCTTTGTGGGCAGCTTTGCTTCTTCAAAAAGAAAAAATTCACGGGCCGCTTAACAGAAAGTTTTCCAAAAAGATAACCTCAAGGCACAATTGTCAACGCAGATACGTCCAAAGAAGGACTAGCACTATCTTTTTGGTTACTTACTTCGTGGTTTTCCCGCTCTTGCTTCTCTATCTTCTGGTTGCAGTTGACACAGTCAACGAGAGCATGATCTTCTTGCATATGCATAGCCAAATCACCAACACGTTCATTGCATCTCGGGCAGACAAGTAATTTACGGCAACGAAGTTCATGAAGAGTTGAATTCGATTTTGGAATTTCTCGCATGCTACACATGAAAGAATGATTAAAAAGATGGCAGTGAATGCAACCTCTAAAGCATCCAGCATAACACTTTGATAGAACGAAAAAAGCAACAACTTTGTCTCAGTCCAACATAAGATGTTCTCAAAGCAGTTATGCTTGGCAAATGTCAAATACAGGAACGGTCATATTGCTTTTATGTAGAAGCTGATTTCCTTTCCTGGCTTTGATAGAGGCACCACAGACTCGAACTAAGTAAACATGGTACCTCCAAAGCTTCAGAAGGGCAATGCAGCTATCAGGGGAAAGCAAATGATTACCAAATGATTCAATTAGTGCCAGTACAAGTGACAAAATCTCACATCAAAGAGGGTTTCCGAAAATGTCTTTGATAATCCCTGTCACTAACACCAAGAAGCTATGGCTCCAATAACTCCCAGTGAAATTCTAGCGATGGTCCCTTTAATTTCCAAAAACCTAGGTTATCATAGCCTTTTTAAATGTCTTTAAATGCTACTGACTTGAGATCTTCTCAATGCAAACTTCTAGTAACTAACTAAAGAATGTTAAGTAAAAGAAAAGTTAGAAAAGAAGGATGTGTTATAAATTGAGTTAACTGCAAACAACGATTTTTTATTTTATATTTTTAAGTAGAATCCTTGTCGGAAGGACTTTTATAGCAAAAACAAGTGCATATAAAGCAATTCTTTTATTCTTAGACGTTTCGGCTAAGACAGTAGCCATCATCAGTAACACAATTCTAAATCTAAACGAAAATGAAAATATATTTTATATATTTTATTTTTATATTTTATATTTATTTTATATATTTTTTTATTTGGTTAATTACACAATTTTTTTTTAATTACGCATTTTTTTCACATTCACAATTACACAATTACACATTCTCAAGATTTGGATCATCACAAACAGTCCCAATCTTCTCACTTACAGGATATAGGGTTTCACAAAATGAAATAAATGCCGTCCCAAGTAAAAGCAACACTAAGTAAACATATCAACAATGAAGAATAGTTTAAAACTAACCATGTTGAACAGATCTTTGTTCCTTCATCCATATTAAGGAATCCCTTAAATAGAACCAAGAAATTCATAGGCTAACAAACTCTTTACATAGTTGCACATGCAATATTTGCGATCCAGTTTCCAAAACTGTAAAAAAAACTGGTAGACAAGCACAAATCACACTACAACTAAATTCAAAGATTGGATTTAAAGGTAACAAAATAAATATGACCTAGGCATGGATCTATCGTGAGAATTTGATGTAACACTTATTGTTGCCACACAGGTGTTAAGCATCACAAGTCATTACAGATTGATCGCTGGTTGTTAGATCTCTAAGAAATATTGTACTTATGTTCATCCATTTACAACTTGACAACTGCAATACATATATATATATATATATATATATATATATATATATATATATACATATGCACACAATGTCATTGCTTAACACCTGATTTAACTGCACAAGTTGGAGAAATAAGGAACGACCAGCCTTAACAGCATGATCCTGGATTGTTTGACTGGGTAGGATTTTCTTCATCTTCAAAACATAGAGCACCTTTCAGTCAAACATTGGCTCTTGGAAGGTCTATCAAGGCCTGCTGGCCAATTTCTCGAAACCATTTTCGGCAGTGGATACAGGATGTGAAAGTCATCCAAAACTGCAAAATCATCACATACTCCCATTTTGTGTTTGTTTTACCAGTGGTCATGGAAAATGTCTTTAAAGCTAGAGGTGTCAAAGGCAAATGATGTTCTATGTCGGATTGTGTCAAATAAAACACAGCATTGTAAATAGCAGAGTACGACATGCTGTGAAACAAAAAGAGCAAAGTTCAGTTTGGGTGATTACCTTGAAAGCTGAAAGTCATCTAGTGCATGTAAGACTAATTATTTAACAGATAAACATACTGCTGGGACATAATCTCGTATTAATTTTCAGTTCATACTCAACTAGAATATTTCATCCAAGATTAAGACATGATCATTAAAAGAAAGCAAGAAACTAATTGCAAAACATCTTCACATGTTATACGTCAGCAATGCTTTCTATTTACTGACAAAATAAATCAGTCATAATCAATTAAAAAAATGTCCCTGAGACCGCAAATGCAAAAAGTTAGCGCCATACTCTAGCCTCTAATTATTTTGTAAGGTTGTTGGCTCGTTTTGCAAGTGCATGTATGAGTAAGTCAAACAGCAGATCTGCAAAAGGCATTGAGTTAGAGGAGAGTTCGATGCGTGGAGCTGGAAAACGAAACAAAAAGTTTTACACAAATTAAACTCCAAAAGAGGCGCAAAACATTAATGCTTAACAGTTTGGTTTGTCTATTTGCTTCTCGAAAACCTTGAGCTAAAAAAATAGTATCGCTCTACTCTATGCTGACAAAAAGAAGGGAGGGGTCGTTTGCCCACGTTCTACAAAGATATTGTTTACCTGAAAAGTCCAGAAAAATTCAAGCTGCTTGATAGTTCAGTATGCTTCGACCATGTGGGTATTTCTTGCGGACAGTACGCTAAGACCAAAAGGCGTTCCCATAGACGGCAGCAATGCATTATGGGATAGTCGTTGTTCTAGGAAATTCGGGAAAAGCGAAACCTATTGTGTGCATACCTTCATGCAAGGCCCGCATAATGCTTGCACCCTACGCAGCAACAAGGAGGTTAGGTAATAGGAGGCGCCGTAAATGGTCACTGCTCTGCTTGTAATTGAAGCCACTTTTTTTCGGGGGCCATATTGGCCGTCATTTTGGTGCACTCTTAGTGCAGAAGCTGTTGAA
>QQSS02215282.1:0-23212 GCA_003687565.2 Craspedacusta sowerbii
ATAGATAGATAGATAGATAGATAGATAGATAGATAGATAGATAGATAGATAGATAGATAGATAGATAGATAGAGAAGGAGAAAGAGAAACTTAGAAAGAGATAGAGAAGAGAGAGTGATAGCAAGAGAGAGAGAGAGGCACAGAGATAGAGAGAGAGAGAGAGGGAGAGAGAGAGAGAGAGACCGAGACTGAGACACAGAGAGAGAGAGCATAACCAAGTGCTGATATAAATACCATCGACAGGGAAATTCTTGGCTGATGTTTACGATTTGGGTAGATATTTGAACTGTTTCGGCTGTCTAGGCTATAAAGCCTGTCTGGCCTCCTCCAAGGAGGGTATAAATCTACCATTTACTCCTCAATAAGCGGTTCAATGCGATTGGTCTGATGTGACGTGATTTCACGGCAGTTAGGTTTGCAAGATGGCGACCGGTCTGCAGCCGTTAATGATGGAGAAGCTTTTGCTCGCATGTTATTTATTTATTTATTTATTTATTTGTTGGCTTTGTCTGTAACCCAAACCCAAACTCTAGCCATAACTCGAATCCTTACCCTAACCCAAACCCTAACCCTTTCCATAACAAGCTCGAGCAAATCCTCCAGCAATTGAACTTTTGTAAAAAAATTCATTCGAAGGCAATTTAAGTTAAGTATCCTGGCGTGTAGCCGCAGCCATATTGACCTTCGCGGCATGTCAGCTTGATCAATCGCAGATTGAGGAGTAAATGGTAGCTTTACAGTGCGCAAGGGTGGCCAATGAAAACCTGCACAGGCTTAAAAAAATTCCTTGAAAAAAATCTACGTGCAATATTCATCATCCCATAAGCCTTCAGTTTTTAAGTCAGCTAAGGCTTGGACTTAGTGCCCTGCCTGCACACAAATGTCTGCATAATTGTACAGATATTGAGGAACCCAAATGGCTTAGCGTAATAAACCGGCATTCTTGAGAATACGATCCACGTCTTGCTCGAAAGCAGTGTTGTTACCACTCAACGTACCACTTTACTTGACACTGTTTCTAGCATATTGGGCTTTCGATGATCTTCGTGCTGATTTATTGCACTGAATTCCGTTGCATGGTCCACTTGAGCGCGCTAGCGATGTCAACAGGACTTCTTCATGCGATCATCGAGTTCATCTTAGATTCAAAGGGGTATTCCTAAATATGATTTAGTGCTTAAGTCTTTGTTAGAAGTAATTATTGACTTCGTTTTCACTCACTATCATTTTAAGCAATGCGAGTCCTGTGTGGAGTTTAACTCAGCTTTTCTGGAGATTTTGCTGGACTTTGTGTTTACTTTTGTTAGGTATGATTTATTGCTGCATTAGTTTCATCGTGAATGCTCTGCATCACTTTACGCATATAAAAAAGAAGGAGTATTCCCAGATGGGCAGTTTGTTGATCCCCATTGTCAGCAAATTAAGTCAGTTGTCGATTGTTTAGATAAGCCTCTCAAGGAGCTGAGTGGCTGGATATGTTCTAGCAAAGGGAGGCTCGGACGACTGGTCGATGTTCCAACGATCGTGAATTTGCAATCACACTGTCCCTTCATTTTAGGAGAAACTCTTTTTGAAGACCGCACCAACATGCGACGATGTCGTACAGTTGTTGGTTCCTTTCATAGCAGATTCGCCAAACAGGATAGTCACAACAATTTGCCACTTAACCTGGTGAGCGATGGACGTATGAGGGCACTCTTAGCTGGCCCGCAGTACATAGACTATATAAAATCATCCAGAGTCATGTAAATATCATTAGTGCACACATATTGTGTACTCGATAAAGGCACCATCGTCAGCTGAGCGCAGTTTCCTTCGTTTTTCTTTCTCTCTGTCACTTATGTTTGATATCCTTCCGCGGGGTGATGGTAATTGTTAATCAGTTAGAGGCAAAAAATCTCAATGGGCAAATTCTTCAATTCCTTCTTTTGCGATTTCACCAAAAAAAGTGCCGCGTTTCTTCATCGAATAAAAAAAAAGGGCAGGTAAATTTGAAGGCAAGATGATTGCACTAGGCAGGAAACTATTGACTAATAAATGAATCTTCATCGCACACGATGAAGACTAACAACTGGGATACTCCCCCACACTAGTCACTAGTTACTTCTCTTACATCTTTCACGAATTCTCTGCTTCGTGCTAGTTACCAAGGCCTGTTCTTTGCGGTTTTAAATGGCATTTATAGCAACACTGAGTGCAAGCCGTCTTAATAATACCTGCTCACATTTATTCGCAACCAAGCGCGTTCCATGTAACCCTGGAAACCAGAATACCGGCTTTCTGTATGCTGCTATTGACGTGTCCGCTTGTTGTGGGATAACTTGACAGTCCTACTGAAAAATTTTCTTGTGTGCGTGTGTATGTGTTTGTTTGTGCATGTTTATGTGTGTGCGGGCGTATGGTTGGGTGTTGAATTCTATGTGAATTTAGCTAACTGATGGCATTCAAAATGCCGTTGGTCGTGGGAAAAATTTACTAAAAACGGGTTGGTAACTTTATAACCAATAATGCAAAATGCTAAGAAATTACTTTCCTATTTCCTCTCAACTTTTTGCCATGTCTGATTTCTTGATTTCGTCAACGGTAGCAGTCGCCATGAAGAACACTTCCATCCGTTTCTTTCAGGCTAGGTGGCACTTGACTTGATACATTGCGTTTATTTATTTGAACTTGGAATTAAATCAATTGTGGCTGTCCAAACTTTGCTGCATGAGAAAGAAAATTTATTGAAAAGGCAGGCTTGCGCATCCACTTATAGCGTGAAAGTTTCATAGATCGGGACAGGATTGAGATCATGACAAATGTCAAGGTATCTGTAGTCTAGCCAAAATAGACGCATGGCCTGTGTCATCGCTGTGACATCTGCCATCCCAAAGCATGACTATGACGATGTAGAAATGGATAAGTGGATTGACGAATGGATTAATCTGCCTTAATATTTGGTTTTAAGTTACCAACCCAACAACCTGAGCCATGCAATCACCTACTATTCCACCCATCCATCCATCCATCCATCCATTCATCCATCCATCCATCCATCCATCCATCCATTCATCCGCCCATTCTACCATCTATCCATCCATCCATTAATCCATCCACCCATTCATACATACATCCACCCATGACGTCCATCCATCCATCCATTCATCCATCCATCCATCCATCCCTTCATTCATCTATCCATCCATTCATCCATCCATCCATCCATCCATCCATCCATCCATCCATCCATCCATCCATCCATTCATACATCCATACATCCATGACGTCCATCCATCCATCCATCCATCCATCCATCCATCCATCCATCCATGAAGTCCATCCATCCGTTCATCTATCCATCCAGCTATCTATCCGTCGAAGTGGAGTAAGACAGTGCTTGTGTTATCAAGCCTGACTAGCCGTTGGCTTTGAAATCTTTTTATTCCTTTAATTCTATCACGATTTATCAGCATCGAAAGTACGCTATTTCGACGCTAATCTGTGGCAGCTGTGAAAACAAAACATCTCAACCAAGTTCTGGCAAAATACGCCTACCACATATCTCATAGTTTTCTTTTTAATTGAAAACACGAGAACATGAGAAATTATGATGCTTTACTTTCCAAGTAATCACCATCAGAAAGAGAAACACTGGTAGAGTCTGGATTTGCTTTCATGGGATTTCAAAGCACTTGAATGAAGTTTCAAGGCTGTGGTATTTACCATGCCATTTCATGCGGCTTTCGCAAATCAATTTAAATGCAACTATCTTGTGGCAAGCCACGCAAAATGAAGGTGCAACCAACAGCTGTGCCAACAAGTCTGCCTCTAATTTTCATTAGCTTATCGATTTTTCCTACACAGACATTTATGACAACGACAGTAAGGTATTATCATATTGGTACTTTGCTACTGCTGTTGAAATTCGCTTTGGCATGCTTTAATTCATAGGCTAATTGACCGGAAAAACATTTGTGGGCATGAATTGGGGAAACGGTAATGCCGTTTGTTTCCGAGCAGTGCCAGATATCAAAGCAGTAGCTCCTTCAAAAACCGTTTCGAAAGCTGGCGAAGAAAAATTGGGAAGGAGTCAGCGATTGATTCCAGAGTAGACCAACAACTTCATGTCAGACGTTGCTCAGTGAACTCGAAAGCGTAAGTTCAAACTAGTACGACCAAGCCTCTTACTTATATACTTCTTATAGTATGACCTTGGTGATAATTATCAATGTCTTTATAATAAATAATTATCAATTGCTTTCCCGCTATCACTAATTTGAGATATGATAGAGTCCGCTTGTTGGAGATAAAATTAGTTGCATTTTTCTTCAATTGTTTGAAATTTGAAATTAATTATAAGTGCCTAAGTATAAGTGCGTAAGTGTGTTATTAATAATTCAACTGTGTACTGATTCTTTTAGAAGAATGCTGTTGAAACCACCGCTGTGGAAGATGCTTGTCCTGACTGCAAGTTTACTGTTGAAATTCTCTGGTAAGATAACGAAGCTTCTGCTGTGTTTTCCCCTGTTTGTTTTCTGCTAAGAGATGAATTGTAGAAGAATTCGTCCTCAATTCAATAAGGGCGCATGTAGCAATTGTTTAGATAGCACAGCAAGTTGAACAAATTTATCAGATTTCCTATGCCAAAGCGCAGTCCGGGAAGGATATACGACTGGAAAACTAACATTTACATACGGAATGAAAATATTCTATTCTCGTAAACAGATAATTTGCCGTGTTTTCGAAACCTAATTTCGCTTTCCGGCGTAGTCAGCGCCTAACTATAGTCATTCTGGTTTTGAACCCAACATTTCAAGCCAACAAGCCGCCTTGTCAAAGAGATTTTTGCGACCTTACTCTGCGCGTAGAATTGTAATAGGAAAGAATTTTCGATGGAAGTGTAGTGAACTTACATAGTGACATCTTATGCAAGGCTATTCTTGTACTTGCTATATGCTAACCTTGACAAAGACGTTCTTGAGTTGCCAACTCAGATTCTCATGCGCAATTCTTGCGCGTAAGCAAGGGTGGTAGAATGGATGTGCATGATTGAAGAGTGACTTCTCGATAACGTTTTTCAACACAAATAAGATCATGAAGTACAAATATGAATCGAGGACTCTTTAGCTGGTGTACTCAGGTCAGGGTTGTCCGAGCTACCAAAATAAAAGTTAAGGTTCTGTCGAAGGATGATGTAACAAGTAGTGGCAATAAATTGCTCATGAGTTTTACAGTCAATTTCCTGGATTCTTCTCTGCTGAGCCCGACCTCTTTCATTCACTCTTCATAGTTCCTTGCATCTTTTATATGGCCCAGAGGGAACCACTCAATAAGCTGAGAAGCGAAACCTTTCCTTGTGTCTTAAGTAGCAGGTCGTTGTGCTCTGTTGTACCTGTGTACACTTTTGGTTTCTACATGGCAGCTACGGCTCAAGCAAAGTTTATTATAACGGAACTGTGTCTCCATGTATAACTACGGTCCTTGAGTGCTGCTGGGCCACCAAAAACTACGAGACTAAGTTTCTATGGGTTTGGGCAGAAATCGCATGGCATTGTGTGAGCCCCACCGGAAAAAGTTGGTTCTGCTGGGTAGAGAGTTATCCAGATACCGGATTGCAAAGCGGAATGCGTTTAGAATCATGCCTTCTATAACACGATACCAGCAGTTGATTGTGCTGGGATGGACTGAGTTCCACATGCTATTCTATCATTAGTAACTGACACGACAGTTTTTCGAATATCCTTATCTCTGTTGCAGTGCGTACTCTTTTTATTACCCTCCTTGTCTTTCTGTGTCTATCCACTTGAATGTGTTTGCGGGTGCTATTGGTGTGGTAGATGTGGACCTTGTCGTTGCCTATTCAGTGCTTCTGTACGACACCTGGGTAGAAATTTTGTTGACGATAATTCAATGTTGAGACCCAATGTACTTTTTAAAGGTCACAGTGCTCAAGTTTTTTGACCCGGAATATCAAACCATAGGTGCATATAGTTGTTAACTGTGCCGTGCGTTCAGAGTCTGCTTTACACAGGTTAGTGCAAGGTCCTACGTAGATAATCCCAAATAAAATTTGAATATGTCTACTGCTTTGGCGGTGCCGAAATCGTCCTAGAGGGAAGTGAAGGGAAGAGAAAACTTTGGAGATTTCTTGCGGGTATGATATGGCTGTGACTCACTTGGTCTGGCCTGGTCACTCTAGCCTGGTTTAAAATCAGCTCATTGCCGCAATATGCTTCAAATTACAGGGGCAAAACACTTTCTTGCGTACGGCTATCCACATTAATCTAAAGTTTGACAGTGCCAAGATCACCAAATACCACACAGTCAGACTCATATCTCGCGAGCACATATATTTGAAATCGGCCCAGTTAAGAAATTCACCAGTTTCTCCATTCCCCAACGCCAGACGCGTTTCGCTCTATGTGGGGCTCATCGGTGACGTGCATGGGAACCAATCCCAGGTCGCCGAGCAGAAAGCAGAACACTTGCCACTATACCACGAGAGCTGAGTGACCCGGGCTTGCAATGTAATAATAAAACTAATAACATGACTAACAACAAAGTTAAGAAGATGAGGCAACCATCGCGAAACCTCTTCCCTACTTAAAGTAATCACCACGGTAAATCGAATCCTTTGTCAAACTGAACTGTTTCAACTGATGCCGTGCTTGTATCACTCACACTCTCGCACACTGTCTATCTTAGCATGGAGATGAATGCTGAATCAGAAGCCTAGAAGTTTAGTTTAACTTTTTGCATAACTTAAGCCTGGTACGAACAAGATTCATGCCTGTCTTGTTTCCTGTTATCGCTGAATCAGGCTGGCATTCGGCTTTGGGAGATGGCATTTATTTATTCTTTTATTTTGCATAGATGCTCAGCTTGACTGCCCCACCCAAATGGTGATGAAGAATGGGTGCTTTCAGCGATCCGCGCTTGTGGGGACGATAGTGCTTAATTACAGAGACGCCTCCAGCAGCTTACTCATCAATTGGGACGATTATCAGCGAAGCATTAACAGGTCGCACACACTACACAATTTATAATTTTTGTTTTGCTAGGTGCCACTTCGCTTCTCTGATATTGCTGGTATAGTTGATGTGACTGCTGCAATAATTTCTTAGTGTTTGCGTTCTGGTGACTTTAGACCTCTCTTACACAGTGCTGCATCTATCTAATAAAATGTGCGCGAGGTTTCATGAACATGGTATTATTTGACACCTAGAAGTGTTTGTGAACACTTCATATTTGACACCTAGAACACATATTTGACACCTAGAAGTGTAGAAGTGTTTTCAACACAAGAAGCTCGTCTGCCAGATGTCTATCTGTAGTTCCATCTTTTCTCTCGACACATGCGACACTTCTCCATTTTCTCTCTATTCTCAGCTGCTCGTACTGTTTCCTAATTATCTTGGCCAGTCCAGTCACTCACATGGTCTATCCACCGCCTTCCTTGCCTTATTCTTCTACTACCTTGTTTACCATAAACCTCAGTTCTATATCTCCAATGACATGGCACTCTAAATAACGAACCCCCAAAATATCCGCTGCCAGTTTTGGACTAGCAGTTGACCCTATGGCTTGACCATTTAAATTCCATCAGGGGCTTCATGCTTTAAAGTGGACTTCGAGTCATTTCGATTGGAGTTGTAAACCAGCCTCGACTTTAGATTAGCTCCCTCACACTTAACTGTGTCTTGGTTCATAATCGTGCGTTTTCTTGCATGTTCTCCGTAGTACTCCTAGCAGCATTGCTCCTTTGAACTGACTTCCTCGACTAACTAACATAAATCACTAATTTGCCAAGAAAATTTCTTGATATCTCACAAATAGTTTATCGTGCGCAAATAATTTTATTTAAGAAATAACATGAATTTAGCACGGGCTTCCGGGTCCATGTTATTCTAGTTCAGTGTGATAAAGGCAAAGTGTTTCAAGTGTTCACTTTATTGTAGGCTCGCCTGCGATTGTGCAAAGATAGCCAAGGAGAGAGGGTTCAACTTGATCGCCATTCAGTTTTTTGGAGAATGCTACGGCAGCGCACGAACAGTGCAAGATATTGCCATGAATCTCATTCCAGCCTCGACTTGCATTGGAGGAGATTTCAAACCTTGCGATAACAAGAACGGAGCAAATGCCTGCTCCGGGACTGCAGATTCCTTTTACTTGTATGCCTTGGGAGCAGGTACGCATCGGACTGAATAGCAAGCATTCTTATACTTACAGATGCTTATGTCTTATGTTCACCATCGATTTAACTAGCTGGTAAGGCATAATAGTAACAATAATAATGAATAATAATTAGCAATAAATGATGCCAAATAAAAGGAATAGATCCTGCTATGGATCATCACTCCCATGATATTAATGACGCTGTCTTCTTTTACCATCCATGTAATGACCATAACAGAGCAGTGAGCCATGTAACCTTGTACGCAAATATCAAGTCATGTTCGGAACGAAAAGCCTGCTCTACAGAAAAGATCAGTAAAGTCAAAAACCAATTTAAAAAATTAGTCCTTAATCAGAGCATGAACCCGGTAACTCAAGATAAAGGCTGTCTCTGACTGTTGCTGTGCCAGTGAAATCTGAAAACTTCTCCCTTAGATCGTCAGGGTGGCGTAGGCCTGGTAGTGGTAAATGGTGGATACTCCGAGTGGGGACCTTGGTCTGACTGCAGCGCCACATGTGGGGGCGGGGTGCAAGCACGCGTTCGACTCTGTAACAGCCCTACTCCGGCTGACGGAGGAGCCAACTGTACCCAGATCGGTCCACCGAGGATGACTCGAGTCTGCGGAGTCATCCCTTGCCCTCAGAGTAAGTAATCTATTAAATTCTATATTTGAGAAAGTAAGCCTGTAACTAGAAACCATCAACCACTAATGGAAAAAACATATGCGTCCATGTCATGTTATTTCACAAGGATATTTTGGGTAGCACGTTTCCGCTTGTGAGATCAGAAGCAAATTTGTCTTTACGGGATACGACACTAAACTATGTTGCGCCTTGCAAGAACTACTGAATAGCCGAGAATTTCCTGGATTTTTGTCTATTAGCTAGCCTGGAAACCAAGTACTGCACCAGGGTGAGGGAAGATGCGGAATTCACCTACGTCGAGGCTGGACTGCACTTCTCACTGAAACATCCGTACTGCATAGTTGTGGCCGATGAGGAGGGCAACCCGAACAAATATCGAGTTAGCGCTCAGGTTTATGGATACAACAGCGCTCTAGGAGTTTTCACTAATACTATGGGACTCATATTCAATGTTAGAGATTTGGAAAACTACCAGTTTGTTTACTTGCAGTAAGTACATTACCGTTTTGACTGTGCACCGTGCTTTGTAAGCTTGCTGGTCTTCCCAGATAATGCTGAGCAGGGCCACAGTGTAACGTGAAAGGATCTCTGCGTACGAGGTTTATGACTTCTCTTAGATCAGACACGCATTTATTTTCATAAAACCATCATCAATGAAGCAGCTCGGTTGGTTAGAAATACTCTGGAAGAGGAAAGCATGAATTCTAGTCGAGGACATTAGCGGATGGTCTTTCTTACATCCTAGAAAATAAACCTTATTGCTGAAGTCTCAGAGTGATCGTCGGCACAGTGCGGTATCAGAAGATTGAATTTAACGACGCTAAAGAGACTTGTATATTCTCCATGCTCGAAGATTTCTCTCAAACATAAACAATTCCCTCCTCTTGCGGAATCGTTCAGCACGGCCCCTGCTGTGTCAGGCTCTCTGTCATGTGAGCTCCTAAACAAGCTCGTGGTCATGTGCCTCACGCACCTTGGTTATTTGTGTAAGAAACCATACTTGCAAAATTCTTTCTCTAACAAATATTTTATTTCAGCCTCCAGTCGGACTTCTTCTGCTTCACTCACGGGCGAGTCAAAAACGGCGAAGACGACTGGTTGAACAAGAAAAGCTTTCAGTGCCCTTCAAAGCAGTTTTATGGCCAACAATGGATCGAACTGGAGGTCTACGTAAATGAAACGAGAGCGGAATTCCGGGCCAACTCAGAAAGGATCACATACATTCCTCTCACTGAGCCGAACACAGGTCGCGGTGGAGTTCTCGTCAAAAACGGAAGAGTCAACTCTATTTTTTTCATGCGTCTCAGGGTAGATTAGCGAGTTTCATCAAATCTTACCAAAACATGCAACGGCCTGGAAAGTTAGGGGTATTTATTGAGTTTATAGAATTTAATCGCTCCACCAGCTACCCGATAAGAATGGCTGGTCATACGAGGACTATGAATTGGAGTTCGGATAAAAATTTAATGCAGCTTAAGCTACGCTGCGCTTTATCCGAACGTTGTCGTGACAACGGTCAGTATGCGCCAACCCAGGAAGTGTCATGAAAACATGCATATATTGAATGGATGGTCGGAGTGTATATAATAGATCTTAGATAACAAAAATTTGCTGAACCAAATATGAGGAACCCCGTAGGTGGACCACCGATGAAAGCAATGAAGAAAATGGCGTGACGTCAACATTCGTGAACCATGGCGTGGTGCATGATGGGATAGCTGTTGATACGATCCGAGTCGTCGACTAGATTGGCATGCATGTTTTCGCAAAGTTACTCAAAAAAAAAAATTACTACAAATGGGAGATTAAGGAAATAAAATCAATTTTCATCGCCCTCGCCAGATGGTGAGGTCAACTGAACGTGAAATTCATGCAATCAGCCTCAAGAGCCATACAGTAAATATTCTTATGATGCGAATTGAAGCAACCTGATACCAGAGATAAGAAAAGATCAGTTTGGAGCCGCGGGAGGTAAAATCACCTGAAAAATCGTGCAGAGCATGGGGCTAGGCAGATTAATCATACTAATCAGAATGTAGTCATGTTCCATCACTAAATCGTGCGTGAGTATCTTGAGTTTCTACGACAAAAGTCCGAACACAGGTGAATTACAAATGTTGCGGTCTTTCAATCATAAGAACACTCGAATCTTCAATGTATGAAATTGCCGTCAAAAAGGTGATCTCAACCAAGTCATAATGTTCCACCTAAGTAAGTAAAAACCGTTTAGGATAAAAGGAGCCATGCTCAGTTTTTCGTATGAAGTGCTTTCCCTACCAACGCTGCGCATACATCCGTCGCCATGGAGCAGTCCAAACTTAGCATGTCTCCCAAAGCCACAGATCGACGCCAAGGTGACAGATCAAATGCTGCTCTCTTCTGCTCTCGGCAATATTGACGTGTCGTCTACCTTGATGACTTGTAATGCCTGACAACATGTTTCATATGATCATGTTGTCCCCATGGCTTCATAGGTGGTTCCTGTTGCTTGATGCAGGATATCTAATGTTTTTGGAGAAGCGATGGAATATTTCTAATACGGACTAACGCTATTCCTTTCTTACTTCCCGGTGACTCTCTACGGCGACCTAATGATGTGAAAAAGCTTCGTCATCTGCCACTTGGGTGCCTTACCTATGTGTAAACCTTCAGCATGAATCACAGTCAGCCATGAGAAGTCATCAGCGTGAGCCGACTCCAAACGTAAAACATCGCTTACGTCATGTCCAGTTCCTGCCTGCTGTGTCGCGAAGTAGATCCGGCTCGAAAGAGAAGGCCAGTGGTTTTGACTGTAGATCTTGTTTTTGTACTCTGATTTGACATATTTCAAACTCAAATTTATACTGTTTTGCGACATAATTCAATTACGGGTTATACAAAGAATCGATCATAAAAAGTAATAAGTAGGAGAACGCCCAAAACCCACACATAATTAAATAACAAGCTGCACAAAGAAAATGATCGTAAACTGTAATAAGCTTGCCACACCTAAAAGAGATAAGTATCACGTGACGCACGACGGTCGACACAAACATGGTAACCGACTACAATTTAAAAACCAATAAAGACACACCCATACCATAAGTACAAGATTAGCGACATGCTGTTTGGCTGGACCATCTCTACGTTCCCTTACATGCCTTTTAAAGACCTCCCGATATTAATTTTGTAATGTTTGAAAACTAAGCAAATTAAATAAATCTAAGAGAATTAATAGTTTAAACGACCCATTTTTCTATAAGTTATTGCATGAATGCAGCTCTGTTGCCGATGCCACGTGGAGAAGTCGCAGGCATAGCCGCCGCCTGCACATGCCATCAATTCCGAAGTGTCGTCATGCCATTGAAAGTTGTGACCTAGAATTACTAGCGCGACGTTATTGTAGCCAACAAAAATTTGTAAAACCAACCACTAGCAGTTTCTAATCTCAGAGCATGAACCGATGACAGACACCATCTGGCTGAGGTATCTGTCCGGCATTGACTGACATCGATCGATATCTTGTCCCAGAATGTCATCACTGGTCAGGACCATGCTCTGAAAACCGCCGATCCTCAGCGCATTCAATTCAAAACATTCAATTCCCTGAAACGCATTGGTGTCTGCCTATTCACCCGTGTTACTCGTTGAAGCTTTGAGATGCCTGATTTGCATGCAGGTCTGCGTGAAATGGCAGAAATGCAAAATGGAAAGATGCAGCGCAAAGAAAAAACAAACAGACGATGATGAAGAATTTTCTAACACTTCACTTTAGGAATGTGATTAATCAATCACATCTCATTTTGGTATTAATTTTCTTTTGTAAAGTTTGTCATTATCTCTCGTTTCGAACAGATAGAACAGAACAAAAGAATAAAAAATAAACATTAATAATCGAAAATTCTCATGACAAAGCAGATGGCTTTTCTCAGACGAGGAAAACGAAAGCTCGTGGCATACTACTAGTTTTAAGTAATCCAGATTCTCTAGTTTCTGCGTTATTTTCTTGCTTAGATTATGTACAGATCGTAATCTGTCGTGGAAAGTTAATTAAGTTGCATTCTTCAAAATTTCAGATCTATACGAGTGCCAACTGAACTAATTAGCCATATGCATCCTAACTCTATGTTATCTCTGTAGTCCAGATTCATATGAATCTGTACGAACAGTACGGATATATTTTCCAAAAACCTATATACATACACTCACTTATCTGATTTGGAGGACCGAAATAGAAATAGAAGAGCCAAATGTGAGTCTCCTTAAAGTCTACAAAATGAGGAGCCCCACGTTCACCTACCACACATCCAGAATGTAAACAAGTGCAAATGATAATCGTACCTGCATGACACTGCGAGGAAATGTTAGTAGTCGATCTGAGACAGTAAACCATGGGAGGTGAATTTAGAAGCGCTTGTGTATTCATTTTTTAATGCTGGTATTGGCATTTCTTTGCAATGAATTAGCATAACTTTCTTAAGGCATTTAGGTTGGAAGAATTCTTGTTCGCTTTTTTTGGACCACTGCGTAGTTTGCTAGCACTTGCTAGTGCCTTACGAAGTTTAAGATTCATTTTTAGGCTAAGGATATTGTTCAGCAGAGTTACAGCCGTGTATTTAAGCGATGTAACACCGTATTCTATACCACGGGCTTTGCTCACGCACGACTGTCTACCGTCTTTGTGTCTGGTAGGCATCTCTGCTACGTTGGCAAAAAGCAATCCTTCCCAAGCAAATCACTGAAAAAGCGCAGAACGCATCTGGGATTCATGGAATTTCGAAGCTGGAAATGAAATATTTTGTCGAATTTAATTGCACGTGCTAACGTGATCCAAGCATGTATCTGTTTACAGTAATGTAAAACTGCATTTGTGTTTGCTAGTTAGCAAGTCATGGTGTCGTAGGGCTCTCAGCAGTTCTCTCGGCTGTCGCAGGCTGGTGAGCAGCAGTAAGAAGAGCTCTGCCTTCCATTTCGGCGACCCAGGTCATCCCCATGCCCGGTACTGATGAGCACCACAGAGGCCGAAATGCGCTAGTGCTGGGTTGGGGAGCTGGGGAAGAACTTGTTAGAAATTGGGCTTGACATTCCGACAAAGCACGGAAATATAAACGTATGCGCAGAGTTTTTTTGCTCGCATTTGCGGACAGCTAGCCCGCAGCCGTCAAACAGCGTTTGACTGTTGCTTATGTAGTTGCTCCAGTCCTAACCTCCTAACGTGTTATCGCGGCCAAGAATGGAGTGGAAGACGTTCTATTAAACCGGGTGCCAGCTTGGAATTTAAACAAGAAGCTAGACATCTTCGTCAGTATTTCACAATCGCCGGGTTAAGCACCACAGCAGCCATTGTTTTCATTTGGTGTCCTGCAACTTTCAACAGACTGTCAGGCGCTCGCGAGCATCATGTCTATGCATGGCGAAATGAATGCGGCTGCATCGCTCAGCTTTGCAAATATTCTTGACAACTCTGAAGAGAGGCGGAAACGCTTGTTGTAAACAAACGCTGTTTGTATGTGTACCTGCCAACAATGTTAAGTGGTTTGGCAAACAACGACACCAGTTTGATCAAACACGCCACGGGCGATGCTTAAGCAGCGTTAATATGCTACCTCTAGCCGCTGCGGTTCAACGACATGACATGTACCGTAGTTTGAAGAATTATATATTCAAAGTAAATCCCTATTCATTTCTCATGTCGTATGTGAGCAAAGTTTTATGTTCCTTCGGCATTCATCTGTCGTCGCTTTATAGATTCGGTAACACTAATTCACAGAAGCTACTCAGAATTCACCATCTTAACAGGGGTAAAGCATTCTTAATTCTCCGTCAATCGAACTCGAGTTGATCAAATCCAACTCATCTGGTGTGTAGCAGTAATCCTAATGAAAGCGATTGTCTGATAGCCTAATGCTCAGCTTAGGGAATGCCGAAAGTCAGGTTTCCCAACAGTCGTCTCGACTTAAATTCCAGAAGTTTATGCATTTCGTGATGAAGTATTTACCCAAGTACCTCTTCACAAATTCCTGTGGTTAGCAGTATTTCTGGAGAAGCATCTCCAAAACGAAATAGATTTAATACCGAACATTGTGACTCGCTTCAAACGATTTCCTGGTTCTTTCTTCGAACGGAGAAAGCAACTAATTTTAAGGAAAAAGAGACAAAATTGAGTGAAAACGAAAGGCAGTAGAATGGGAGTGACGTCTAGCACGTTTTGTTGGCGAATAGGTAATACCGCTCCGTAAAGTCTTATCGATGGACTCTTTTTGCCTCGGACGCTTAGGTTTAAGATTGTGCAACGAAAATCTATCCACGCGCTAGTACCCGTCGGAATCATGTAACCAATGCCACGGTTCTTTCGGACGTCTATTGTTTAGAAGTTCACCTTCGCTCTGTTATCAGGTGCGCAGATGGGAGTGACTTTCTGTTAAGTAGAACTTGCCCACCCTGCCTGCAGAAACCTGGTTTGTGCCGGGAGGTAGATTGCCCTACCCGCGCGATTGTAACATGTTCATCCAAATTTGTCTCGTCTTGGTGGAATTAAAGTTTTTTTACGCTTTTCACGCTCCTTAGGAGATGTCAACTGATTGATCGGAAATCAGTAAGGTTTTCGAGTAGAGACTGGCATGTTAGCGAAGGTAGTTGCCGGATAAAAATTTGCATAAAAATGGTGACACTTAGGACTTGTTAGTAGGAGGTCTGTTTACTAGGTTAAACCGCGCGCGAACTTTCAATTTTCCTCTCGCACAAAAGCATGAAAATCGATCGAGCCGAGCGTTTGTAGGTTTTGGCTTTGTATTAGAATTCCTTTTTAAAGTTTGCACCAACTCCTAACAGAAAAACAGAGGAGCCCTGCTGTTGGCTGCATGCTTCAAATGTCGCCTTGCCCACCCGCTGTCTTTCAACCGCACATCCCACTGGGCAAGCAGATGTGGCCATCATTCTTCTTATGAAAAATTTACTTAGCATGCAGCTTCCATTGTAGCGGCATGGCGCAATAGTTTAAATGTTTACATTTCGCAAGTTGCGCGTTCAACAACAGTCGCCATTCCGACTTCAAAAGACAACAATGGCGACCGTCCAGCACGGTTGCTTCTGTCTGAGAAGGCAGATCCAGAAATTTTCAGTTGTATTCCTCGCACACATCACATAATTCTTATAGTTGCGATCAGCTCGTCAATCCAGCCAAACCTTCTGAATGGCGCATCCCCCTAAGCTTGAAAAAATTACTAGTAAAAATTACTTTCTACTAAAATAAGCAGATATGAGTGGACTGCTTGTCAGACAATGTCTAAAACGAGTGATAAAATAAACATGATTCGGAAAAGCACATTCAGATTTTCTGAAAATTCGAGCTCCCTGGGTAAAATTATAATTGACAATCGCAGTCACAAGGTCGGCGGTATCGAATCAGCTGGTCGAAGTCGCCGTTCGATAAAGTTCCGTTTCTCGCACAATCGCCACATCTCGATGCGTGTCCAATCCTTTTATTTACAAGGAATAAATTATCGATACGACGGAGACACCAACAAATTCGCCAGCCTTCATCATTCTTCTTGCTTCTCTTGTTCAATAGCTGAAATAAAAGAAGAAAGAATTCCCCTCATTATTACAAACGCTTGAGGGCTCTCCATGCTCTGCCACGCCTATCTCTCGGAATCCACCTGAGAGGGAATGCCAATAGCACTTTCGTCACGAAATTTCGACGAACATGCAGGCCTGGAAGAAAATCCACTTCACAGGGGGCCGTTACAGCCATGTCAACCGAAAAGGCAATAGGTCTGGGAAAACAGGAAAATAGTGGGAGGTCTTGCCATCCCTCCACGCGTACTGCCACACCCACATACGAGATCTTAATTCTCACAACCTTGCGACCTTCCCGAACCATGGGAATACTCCCCTACCCCTAAATACTTTCAACAGTTTTAGGGTTAATTACTTACTTTCTTTATCGGGAAGCGGGTTTTTCTCTTTGGTTTCGGTCTTCTTCAGTTTGCTCTTGTCAAATTTCTCGACTTCAGACACATCAGGTTTATCATCGGCCATGATTGAGGTTAAGTTGAAGATTAGCCTTGTAACTAAAAATCACCAAAAGGCAGAGAACATCACTGTAAACAATCTCCAAAGCCCTTTATGGTAATGCCTCCGCTGTTTCACAATCCTAAAGCTAGTGACTAGTACAGTACTATCAGAAATTTAATAAATATATCACAAATCCTTCGCCTTACCTGATTGCTTCTTCCCGCTAAACGAAAAGAACTTCGCTACATTCGAAGTAGGCGTGAGCGCGGACTTTATGCGGCTATCGATGAATGCAGTTGAGCTAGCCCGGACACACTCCAACTAAAACCCAGTGGCATCATAGTCGACCCCAATGCCTTTGTCCCGCAAAACGCTGCAGAATGTTGTGTGACCACGATTGGATCCGCGTAATTTCTCCTTACCTTACACAATAATGCTCTTTACAAAGCCAGCAGGAGAAAGCTACTGACACCGAAGAGCTACACGGGGGGTTACTAATCAAGAAACTGTGGTTTAGAAAGGTATAACCTTACTGATAAAATATCTCTATTAAAAGATATTCATAAAATGCAGGTATTTGGGCTAGAATTATCAACCAATAGGTCTGAAATTATCAACTGTAAATATTTATCTGTCATACGACTTTTGGTAACGTACCCATCAGACGAGACGCTTTCCGAGAACGCTGTCCTTGGTTGGTGAGAAAGGTACTTTAAAGTTTAATGGCGGATGATTAACGTGGACGGAGTAACGTGGAAATTAAATCCCGTAATGATCTGAGTCTTTGAAGCATATCGAAAATCCATTTTCATGGTCTGAGATATTATTGGGCTGTACTTGTGATAAGAGTAAATGTAACTGCTGTGCAGTTTATCTCCAGAGGCTAGTTATTTTCATTCGTTCTATAGTCCCAAGGCCTTATCTTTCTCATATGTCTAAGTATTGGTACAGCGTAAATTCCGTTTTTTTTGGTGCGATAGTAAATAAGCAGTTAAGCAAGCCGAAGGGCTAAGGGTAAGCTATTAATATGTATTGTCTCTTTGAGCTTGTAAATGTTGAGTGAATCTTGCGGAGTTCTACACTCTAGTTTGTTGGCACTTCATAGCATATACTAAGTAGTGTCAAATTGAGTATGTGTCTGTTATTTGACTAATTTTTTAAAGCTGAGTGTAGTCGACTTTTCTTGCAAAAACATAAACGCAGTTCTGGTATGTAGGGTTTTCCTAGTCATTTCCGCATTGGGATTTAGTGTGTTTGCTGAATTTTACTGTACACAGCTGCGAAGGTTAAAATAATTGCATGAAGAAAACTAGAGTTAACACAGAGAACACTATTTTTGCTATGTCATTCATCACATTTATTGCAATAAACAAGCCTAGCGACTGCATATCGAATTTATTATATAACCTCATCATTTCTTTATTCCCAAAATCTGCGCATGAGTTAATGGACAGACAGCTGACCGATGATGATGTATGGTAATGTTGTAATATTGTTTCCAGAAGGCTACTACGAAGTTTGTCTTGATTTGCATTTGAAATGCCATTTGATCTCCTGCTTATCTAAGGCAATCCTGTCTGAGGTAGCAATGACCTACACACCACCTTTATTTGTTGAGAATTTGGAGAAACTGGAGCAATTCTCATATCCACGTCGTATCTAACAATAAAAAAATTCCATGAATGTCTTATTTGTATGAAGGATCTATATCCTGCTGTATTGGCGAGAAAGGGAAGCTTTTGTTGAACTAGCATAAATATGCCAACTAAAAATAAGTTTAAGTACATTTGTTTTGAAGATAGAAGATTTAATGATGCTTATGTGTTTTTTCTGCACAGTTTGCAAACTTGAATCAAATGAATCAGAGCACAAACTCTTGCAGTCAACTTCTAAAAGATTTAAGGTAATCAGACAGACTGCATTCTTGGCCTTGACCTTCTGGAAAGGGGGTCACCTTTAAACCATGTCTTTGTGGTTTTGAATTCTACTTTTTAAATTGTTTGCGTTTTTGTTCCATATTATATTATTTATTGTGCCTTATTATATTATTATATTATTTTTCCATTATATATTATTTCTTCTACATTTGCTTGCTGCCTTTGAGATTTTATTCATAGTTTTTGGAAGACTTCAACAGATACTCTGTATTAAGTATCTTATAGGTCTTGTTTAAAGTAGCATGGTTTAGTAGAGAGTGTATTTTGCTAATGTAAATTTTTCCTCTTGTTGAGGGTACCATGCATGAAACTTTATGCTACCATAAGTGTATGAAATTTCCTGGAGTGGTGCAGCTAATTTTCCGTTTGATTTATAAGATTTTGTCCTGTGGTTTGGCATTCTTTCAGACAATTACCTTCTTAATGTGTGCAAAGGAGATTCTCTTTGACTATGATCTTTTGCTTATAAAAGTTTTCATATTGTGTGACCTTTGTTGATGACTCCTATTCCGAAAAATGTCTGTTGTGTTGTGCTGATTGACTTAGGTAATTAGGAATTAAAAGTTTTTGGGATTTGGTTAACAATTAGGTCCAAGCTGAGCTTGATAAGCAGCAGAAAGAAGAAAAAGATGTAAGACGTAGGCAAAGAGAAGAAGAACGAAAGAGAAAGGATTTTTAATGGAGAGCCTTTCCACCGAAGCAGATAATGCCAACATTGAATTAGGTGCGGTTGTTGGTGATAAGCCTGGAGTTTCCCCGGATGCGCAGTCCACCGATCGCCGGTGAGAGCGAATGAGGCCAGTCGTCGGATGTTGTTTGAGCCTCTGAAGGAGCTAAAGAGCTCGATACGTGCCCTCAAAGGGAGGCTCGGACGACTGGTCGATGCTCCAACGATCGTGAAGCTGACATCGCACTGTCCCCTGTTACAATGCAAATGAATTAGGTGTGCATTGTTTTGCCTCCCTTGCAATAGTATAAGGAAGCGCTTTGTCGCTGTTTTACCCCAAGTTTATCATAGTTTTTCTAAAAAAGATCTTTGTTGGCGGCACTGTCGTAATGAGAGGCAAGTGGATGTAACATGGCGCTGGCCGTTGAAACATGGCACCGTAAATGTAACTGCTGATGTCATGCGCTTGCTTTCAAGCCGGCGGATAACTTTTTACCGATAGCTGTTCTTTACAATAAATGTTACGATAATCTTTACACTAATAATTACGATATTTGTTGTTACCATGACAGTTTCTTGTTCTTCGGGTGAGAGTTTACTTTGAATTCAGATAAACGTGGGGGTGGGTGGGCGGGCGGGTGAATGCGCAAGTGCAAACGGCCAACCAGGCCAGTCATGTGCAAGCGCAGCCAAGCGCGCGTTCTTGTTCCGACTGGAGCATGCTGATCTTTTTATTAATGAGATGCGCGACTTTGAATTACCTGCGTACAGAAGTCGAAGTTTCACAGAAGTCTGTCGAAGCTTGGTCGCGCGCGCGTGTCTGTGGTTTTGTGTGTGTGTGTGTGTGTATCTGTGTGTAAATATACGTGCGTGTTGGTGTTTGTAAGCGTGCGGCTGTGCGCGCTTTTCTAACAAAACATAACTGGCCTTTTCCGTAAACCCAGTGCTTCGCTTCGATAGCGAATACGCACTGACATAAGTTAGCATGGCCGCCTGTCGGTCTGCTAAATATTTTTAAATTTACGTTTACCCTGATGAAAATATGTTAACTGGATCTACCACAATCGGTTTTGCGTCGCGCTGCGTGAACATAATGCATTCTGATACCCTCCTTGTTCATGTACGTTATGCAGGCTTAAGATTCTTGCGTTTAATGTGCGTGAATTTCCAGGAAGTGGTGGTAGAACTTCGCCAGGTGCGACTTATTGCTACCGTGTCGCGGTGTTCACTACTTTGGCTTGCTGCTGTATTTCGTCTGGCTGTGCGCGCGGTCTCCTATGAGGCGCGCGGTTGATGGAACTTGTTTTGTTTTTTTATTTATTTATTTTGCGCGCGCGGTCGTCACGCGGATTTTTATTTTTACCAGGTTTTCAAAACCCGTCGCTGAGCAGCACCCCCTTGTCCCTGCCCTCCCCTCAGACGGATGCAGTATGCTTGTGCTTTTGACCCCGCCTATCCTTGCGATGGCGATGTGTGAGTCACTATGTAAGGCCAGCCGCGCTGCGGGACATTGTTGTGCAGGACAGAGCTTTTTCTTGTTGCTCTTTTAAGCAAACTTGTCTCCTTTTCCGCTCTCATACTTGCCAGGTTTCAACCTTGGTCACATTTCGCTTTCAGCAATGCTGCCAGTTATTTGATCTTTCAACGACTCGGTTGACCGTCGAAGCCCTGCTGCTCTCGCCAGCTTTGCAGGCATACTTTGAATTCATGATGGTAGGCGAGACCGTGGCCGTTTGCATTTCACTCGTAATTAACGAAAAGAAGGTCATTTGAATCGCGCAGTCCTGTACTTTTATCCCTGCGTGGAAGGTTTCTTCTCTGCAAGTAAGCGCAGGTCTAATCTCCGAACGAACGGTCTGAAGCATATATGAGGGCGCGCACTAACGCCTTGGCAAGAGACGATGACCATACCTAAATCGCGCCATAGCGAAACTTACCATAATTCAAAATTATTGCATCATTCTCTTCAAGCTGTAACTATAAATTGATGTCTGTGCGTCTTGCATCCATCTGAGATTAATGATTTCCTTTGTTACAAGATTTCACCAACTGGGTTTATTACAATAAAGGTAACTTGGGAACATTGGTCCTAAGGAACTGGCTTGAAGAAATTTTGTCTCTGCGCGTTTATCTTGTCGTTTGTCGCGAAACGTGCAAAGATAAAGATAAAAGCGACTTCACCGTAATCTGGGTTTCAAATTGCCAATAGACAAACTGTGAGTGTGATGTTTCGTAGTTGGATGTTCCAGTAAATCTGAAAATCAATGTTTGCAATCACTTTTGTGTTGCTTCCAGTTTAGCGAACAGTTCAGACGGTACACATATGCTTTCCTCCATTAAGCATTGTATGAAGAGGCAATGCAAATCGTTTTTGCATACTATGTCGTCTGCTGCTGGTTGTTCTGTTGAGCAGTCGTGAGAAAGCGGCCTATATGATGGCACAATGGGACAGCGTGTCATTCTGTGGGTATTGTTTCGGCTACCGTCTCATTGCCGATACGTGGAGGGGTCTGCTCGTATCTTAAATGTGGCGCACCGGGTGGTTAATCCAATTCTGCTTTTTGGAAAGGCTTAAGTTGGCCAAGTGTTTATGATCGGCTTCTAGCCTTCTCAGTTGTCTTTCTTGCTGCAAGGTTTTGTTATTGTGTTAACGACTCAGGATGTTTATGGACTTACCGATCCTATGCGTTCGCGTACGTCCCTTTGCTGCGAATGTTGGCTGTCCCACATTGGCTTTTGGTTATGTAGCCAGATGCGTTCACCAAAAGCAGCGTCTTTAAAAGATATTACTATTACTAGTATTATTGAGAAAACAAGGGCCTAAAAAGCAACTCGTTGATTGCAAAACGTTTTGGCTAACACCGCAGCAATCTTCAGTGATACATTAATACATTTCTATATCTAAATAAAAAATACAGTAAGTAGGAAAACCAGTAATTAGTTTAACAAACACACGCTAAAAAAAAACTACTCAAAAGCTTTCGCATCGAGTCCGCTTGTATATTCAGTCATGACACATTTTCTGTATGAAGATGCTCACGGATAAGGCAATCAAAATTCGAACGGCATATCTTCAGCACACGAAAGCAAAGCGCAATGTCGAGATTCTTTGCTTCGAGCTTGCGTACCGCCCTCTGAAGTCGAGTGATAGAGCTACCTCCTGACACATGACTGTCAATGCGCTTGTGCGGGTGTTGGGTGGTCATACCAACATAACCAGCATGTATCATCGAAAGACCACTATTCGAAGTTGGCTCTGCGTAGCGTTTGTACATGATTTGATGTTTAATGCTCGCGCTAACATCTTTCCTTCGTTTTGCGGCACGACAGCAGACTCTAATTTTGTCTTCTTTAGGTCACATGTTCTGATATCCTGCGTATACTAGAATAAAATTGGACTGTTACCAGGCTTCAACAGTGCTAAACCGAGCTGGATATGAAGCAGCAACAGCAAGTAATGAGCGATGTCTTTTAAAGGCAGTGGGCGTCTTCTGCAAACCATGCGTTCAATCTTGCACCGCCGAGCAAAGTATAATTAGGCGAAACAAAGATTAAGTGAAGGGCTTGAATGATCAGAACTTAGTTACTAGAACGATCTAGCATGTCCTGTGAGGGTACTGGGAGGTCGATTGAACTATTTGTTATTGATTGAATATGTTAGGCAATAATTTTAGGTGTGATTTGCATTTCGATATAAGTATGGTGTTACTTCTACTGCCTTATTAGTCACCTTGTGTGGGTGGGCGAAAACGTCAGTTTGGCGTAACCCCCATGCTTTAAGGCAGGATGCAAGGAGCGTTAAATGATGCAC